>JAHWFP010129788.1:32283-76452 GCA_023313725.1 Lithobius niger
GTTTGGCAAAGCTTTAGTTTGGCTTCGCGAAAGGGCACCTTGACTTGCCGTAGGTCTTCCTCTAAGGTCGAGATCGGGAGGCGGTGTCGTACATTGGCTGTCAGTAGCAGCGAGTCGTTTTCGTCATTCGTGACATAGGCATCCCGGCTTTGACCGGTCGCCCAGCGGTCGTCGAGGACGGGGGGCGGGAGAGCACAGCATCCGGAGCTGGGGCGATGGCCGAAAGGCCGTCATGGGCTGCGTCGTCTTCGGCGGTTGCCATAGAGATGTCGCGAAAGGACAAAAATCCAAAGCGGGAGACTGACGAACGAGGTGACGCGAAGGAACCTCTGGAGGAAAATGAATGGCGGAACCGGCTATGTTCTCGCATTATATAGAGGAGTACTGTGTTGCACATGCGCAGTCGGGACACACAAGCAGGCGGCTACATACGACAGAAAAACCTCCAGGGAGACATCACATTGAGAACAACGTAATGCTAAAATAATCAGGTTAATATGTTTTGGCAAACAAGAAATATGTATTCAGTTTATTTAAAAAATATATATAAATGAAATTGCTAATGTCTTTCACATCCTCTGGAAAATGTCTTCATTTTTTACGGAAATACCATAATAACCCGTGTTTTTATATAGGATTTTCGCTTCCAAGATTTACACCTAATGCTTAGTGAAGCTAACAAACCTTGAGATTTTTGCTTTCTAGATACATTACTAGCTGAGAGAAAAAGTCATGCAGGAAGACATTTGAAAAAGAAGCGTAGCGAATTACTTTAAAATCAAAAATCCTCGTTACTGTTTTTACTGTGCTGAACTTTAAAACTGAGCAAAATTTTTATCTTCATTAGTTTTTGCAGCCAGAATACAGAAGTGTTTTAGTAAAGCTTTGCATGCATTAGAATTTTCGTTTCCTGGAAGTGTTTGTCACTGGGACTGCAAAAGGTTAGATTTTCTTCCACTGGGACTGCAAACAAAGATTAGATCAAGATTCAAGGAGCACCAAAATGCTAATCAGAGGAAGTCAGCAACGTAATGATAAAAGTCTTGGCTTCCATAAACAGATAGCAATCGCGTACGGACGAGGGCTACCCTCACACAGAGTTTCATCAAGTTTAGACGGCCAGTTTTTGAGCCCCGACACTTTGACCGATTTTCTGTACCTTCCGTAATAACTGACTTATTCTGCTCTAGTAACCACCGTTCTTATTGGGATTTTAAGTTTACCGTAAATCGTGGATTAAACGCCCATGGGCTTATGCAGTTAATTTGGCAAAAATAGGGGGGTGGGCTTTCAATCAAGCATTATCAATTTTCTAACCTTTCTGGACATCTATTACAGAAAATTCGAAGCTTTTGAACGATCTCTAAAAGACCAATTTTTACATCCTTTTAATTGCTGTGAAGAAGGGAGGAGTCTTAGGCGAGAGATGCCTTGTGCAGGTACTGGGAGCTAAAGGAAGAGTCACTATACTACAAGGAGGGAGAAGGGGCCAGTAAACATAGCAAGCAGTATTATCTTTATTCAAATCATATAACTTTTAAGTAATGTTTCATAGAAAAATGACAATTTGAGGGGTGGGCTTTAACTCCACTATTTCATGGTTTTGACTTAACAGCATTTTAGGGGGTGGGCTTTAGCTTCAACTGGGCTTTTAATACACGATTTACGGTAATTTGAAGCAAATTACTCCCACAGATGTTAGTGTCAAAAGGTAGGTGGCCCATTAAAAACGTGCAAAACTGCTACTAATTTCGAACACAGAACCACGACAATGTGAACGATGCAAGCTCTTGAAATTAATTTTTCTGTTCCAAAACCTCATGCGTACTCTTTTGATACTACAATTTTTTTAAACCAACGATACTTTTTCAATACCTTCGACGCTATCGAAATTAGATAGTATCGCCCAACCTGGATACAATCAAAGATAAAATTGTTCACGATGCATTATCACTATCAACAATTTTAACCACTCCACTGTGCACCCATTATTGTACAAAAGGATCATATAAAAGGTTTACTCATTGCACTAGCAGCCTCAATTAACTGACTACTTTGTCAGAAGTGCTTGCATCCATATGCAACAAGTTTTTGTTTTTTTTTAACATTCACACAAACACTTGACATATTGTGCACCTAATTATTGTTGATGATCAAACAAAATATTTAATAATTATTTATTGCTCATTTCAAAAGCAGCTGCTTCAATGATGTTAACAATGATGGTTGCTTCAAGATGCTTACTTCCCTTATACTGAATGTTGGATTCTCTAGGACACGGTTTCATTCAGCAAACCTAGGTATGCAATATTTCCCCTCCATTACAATGGGGGTGGTTTATTTTTCCTGGGATATGCCAAAAATGGAGTTTTAGATACTAAAATTAGTTTTTACAATCCCGAAATACTTACCTTTAGTACTACCTAACATCGCTTATTGTTTAAAGCTCAAATGCCAAAATTTAAAATAATTGTAATAGATAAAAATACGGCAACCGGTGACTACTGTGCTAAAAACGAGAAATGAAAAAAAAATTGGAAAACACTTTACCACCCGTTGGAACAATCAAGTTCACTTGAATTTCGGAGGAAAAACGTGCAAAGGAAAATACACTTGCACATCAACATCCACCTTCTTCAGAAGAAAACAACAACAACAAAAAAACAAATAAATATGTGGATTACATCATGGAGCGTTCGTATTGGTTTTCGGAAGGGCTGCACTGTTGCAGCCACCAATGATTTGTATGTCCCAGTGCTGGAGGAGTCTATAGAGGTCAACTCGGGCCCACAAGACGGTCAATGCTGGTAGGCAGGGTTGGCAATGTGCATTAGGGCAATTTCAGGATCTGGAACTGCCCAATGGCTAGCCATTCCAGGTCTCTTTAGGTAGGCATCATTGGGGATATTAAGAGCGAAGCAAAATAGTGGCATTCTTCTATTCTGCACCAAGCTTTCTTGGTGGCCACATTGATCATCCTCGCACAGTAAAGGAGCAGGAGTAACTTCTTTTTGGCCTCGTGCAGGTATTTCTGTGCAGTCGCCTGGGTTGACGAGTGGTTGACGCTTCTGTTGTGCTCGTTGTATAGAATCTCCTTTAGTTGGTGTCTGGGGTGGCACGAACAGCAGGGTATAGTTCTGCCAGGATGAGATGATTTTTGAAAAGATTCGTACGTGACATACTTCTTTCCTCTGGTGAGCTTCACGTCAAGAAACTCAGTTAAGTTTCTTTGTCTTCGTAGGTTAACTGGACCTTGGGGGTTCCACAAGTTTAAAGCATGGTGCACTTTAGGAATATCGTGCAGACCAGGTGTTGTCATGATGTCATCAATACACCTTTTCCGCAAAGGGATAGGTGGAAAAAAGCTTTTGATCCTTTTGTCGACGAATTGCATCACCATCTCTGCTAGCACAGGGGAACACCTGTAAATTTTGATGTCCAAGTTTACATGGGACCCAGACAGCATCCATCAACTGTCACCGTGGAAGCCAGCTTAACGAGTCATATGATAGTTTCGTTTGATGATGTTGCACTCTTCCCAAGCCTCCCCCATTTACTCCTCTTGCAAGCCCTCGACTCGGCCAAAGGAATTGGAGTTGATGAACTAGAGTAGCAGCTGGATCGTGAACTGCTATCTAAAGTAAGTTTTTTCTCCATCTTTTCTGAGGACATATATTCTAACAAATGAAAGGTACTGCTATGAGATAAATTTGTCGACAAAAGGCTTACCAGCATTTCTCCACCTAGTGGAAAAAGACTAAAATACCAGGATCGGGGTCTGGTTGATTTTAGTTTTATTGCCTATACGAAAATATACATTAACTGTTTTCTTACTATCAGTTTCCCCTCTTTTGGAGCTCTATTCCCTAACTTGAAAGTTGTCTTCCCTGCCGTGCTCGTAACCTCATTTACTGCGCATGTCCGGAACTGGGTTCCTCTATATAAGACGGACGCAGCGGAGCAGACCCATCTTTCTTCCTACCCCCAAGAACCTTGGTTCATCAGAGGGGAGGCTAGGGCAGGAAGGTAATGTATATTTTTTCATACAGGCAATAAAAACTAAAATCAACCAGGCCCTGACCCTGGTATTTTAGTCTTTTTATAGGCGACAAAAATATACATTACCTGTCTTCTTACTAGCAGACTTCGTCAAATTTGCGGCAGGCCTAGGTTCAACTACTCCGCGTTACGAGCCGGCAATCCCAAGGAATGTATCCTGGTGAAGATAACCAGAGTAGCCTACCCGATCCGGGCCCCCAGAAACCACAGTCCCATGAGGGTGAAGAATAAGCAGCGGAAGAGTGAGGGATAAAGGGCAACAATGGGGTCCATCACCTTGGGACAAAGTAATAGATACATACTAAAAAACAAAAATCTCTTGTACCTCGCAGTAGGAAGCGGAATCGAGGAGAGCAAACGGAACGAAGGGTGACAGGAGGAAGAAACGGTTGGTGAACAGGGCAAACTCTGATCAGCAGGGGAGTAAGACGGCAATCCGGAGTCGGCCAGCGCCCCGGCTAGAACAGAAGTACAAAAGGAACATGACGAACCGAAGCATATTAAGAGCAGAACAGAAGACCGCAAGCGGATCGTTGGGTAGGAGCGGAGACAGGACACGGAGAAAATAATGACAGGTAACGATATTGTTTGAACTGGCATGTTCTGGCGATCCAGCCGGAGCACAACACTGACACTTGGTTAGAAAGAGGATAAAGGTGAAGTTGGAAGTGACTAGGAACAGTGCGGCGAGGAATCGTGGTTTGGAACCAACGAGGGGCGAAGCAGGTGAACATCGAAACGGGGTTCTTCGCTGCCGAAAAGAACGAAAGCACGTAGTAGATGGGTGGTTTTGATACGGAACGTGTCTCTAAGGGAGGACCCGGAATCCAAGGTCCTTTCGGCAGCACAGAGAACAGGGTAGGTCACGAGTAGAGACGTTTAGAGTAATGGGAGATCCCAGGAAAAACCGGGATGAATGTGGACGCGTCATCGTATTGCCAGATGTTATAGGTAGATATACGCCGGCAGTCCTGGGAGGCGGCGGCCTGTAACCAAGCGGCCAGCAAGGGAGAAGCGTCCGTGGGTGGAGGTTGTAGCGGAGGTGTTGCGGAACCAGACTGGACCAGCGGAGTGAAGGAACGGGATGCTGTGGCTGAAGGATCCTGGAGCAGAGAGGGCAACGGTGAAGCTGCCAAATGCGGAAGAGGAATATTAGCAGGGTCCGCCATAATGGATGGGGATGGAATCGGACAAACATGGGGAGACCGGAGACGTAGGGACGTAGGTCCACAACGCAAACGCCTCGTGCGAGAACGCGAACCTTAAAACGCACGCCAAGGAGGCGAGGGTGTGATGGGGGATTCCAACGGCGCCTTGTGTTTTAACAATGCATAGTTAACGTAAAGGGATCGGTGACGCTCCCTTGGACGGTCGAGCTCATCCATGAGAGTAATATTAGATGCCAGAAGAGAAAGATTTTCATCCTGCAGGACCAAAGCGTAAGTGGTAGCAGCCCGGAGCGCTGTTAGTTCATGATTTTCAACTCTACGGGTGGAGTGCTCCGAAGAAAAGGCTTCTGCCATGGAAAGAACAAAACGAATGTTTGTGTCCTCATTTTCCAAATCCCGTAAGGACAGTTCAAGACCGCGAGTGAGTGCGGCGCATATGACAGATGCTGAAGGAAACGGAGGCGGACTCCACGAGAGTGGTGTGACAACTGGAAGGCCTGTCCAGCAAGACGGGGAAGCGGGGAGGCACTGTCCGATGGTGGTAGCGAACGAGACACCGGGCCTGCAATCCACGATGAGAAACATGGAGAAGTAAGTAGTGGGACTGATGCACGATCCGGTGCTATGGGTGGAAGAACAATCTTAATGCGCACACCTGATTCCTGAACTGGGGTTCAGCAGACCGTGGATGACTTGGATTGAACACCCGTGGCAGGGAACGGCAGGAACATCATCAGACGGTGTACGGTGAGGCGCAGCGCTGGATTGACGACCAAGAGACGTCTTTGTTGCAGAAGGATGTAGGGCGGACACAGGAGGGGCGGAAGTTCTGGGCTTTTTAGCGGTGGGTGAGGAGATATGACAGCCGATGGAAACCGGAGCGAGTGGCGGACTCAGTAGGGCCGGAAGGGGACTGAAGAAGTAGAGAGTTCAGCGGCTCATTGTCGTACACGCCGAGCGGAATGGAGGAGAGATTCCCTTTGCTGCTTGCGGATCAATTTCCATTTTGTTGGAAAATCTGAGTCGTCACAAAGGCGATGGTGCTGACAACACGGGTCGGGATCGAAATGGACCTGCTGCCCGGAAAACCTACGCATCCACAAGGTTTGGGATCAGCAACATTTGGTTGAGGAACAGTGGGCACCGGGTCTTCAGATGACGACGAATCGGACATGTCTGGACGAGAAGAGAGATACCGACCGGTAGGAAAGGACAATCCGCATGAAACAAAGGAGACCAATGATGGCTCAACTTCGCGCCAAAACGGTTACAGCAGTGCGATGGGAATCCTAGCGGCAGGAGGAAATTAGGACACCGAGGTGGTTGAGAGCGATTCGGCAGGTCTGCAGGGCTAAGATAGCGCCACCTGTAGACGAAAGGAAGGGAGAGACGGAGCAGTGGGTAGCCGCGGGCCGACCTGTCCCAAGAGGAAGGCGAGCAAAGCGACCGGACCAAGGATAAGAGCGATGCAAGAAATGGATACGGAGGGTGGTGATCCCGGAATAGGCAGACAGAACTGAGGAAAGCTGAGGGTCTTCGAACTGCGAAGCAGATGGAACTGTCCGTCCATGTCCCCTCCCCAAGGAGGCACCCGACGGGCTGTGAACCAGCAGAGTGAGGAAAGAGCAGTGTTTTAAAGCAGAGGCGATGTGCAACAACTGGCAGCGGCAGTTATGGCTTAAACATCTGCTATTCATGTCGAACAAATTGCGAAAAATAGAAGGATGGTAGCACAAGCATATTCATTGCCGTCTCCAAGAAGGGAGAGCCACGATGTCACTTGTCCCCCCCCCCCCCCTTCCAGCTTGGTAGAGGCAGGAAACGACAACGGTAACTGGTATCAAACCGGTAAATGCTGGCTTGTCCATTCATGTCTTGTTGTCCCCCTGTTTGTTTTTTGTACCAGGTTTGTTAGGCTTTTTTTTTTTTAAACATTAGGAATCGTACAATAGTAAAAGGTGAAATACCACGGACCGGGGAAAAAGGGGGAACAACAGAATCATGGAAGCGAAGGGGAAGGCGAGAGGGTGGCAGTGCAGGAAATGCTATCCGGTTGTGATGATGAACCAGAAACTGGAGAGAAACGGCAGACTGTGGCAGGTGGACAGAGGCATAATACCCGGAACCGTAGGGCGAGGCTTCTTAAGGCCACGCAAAGTTAATTCTTTGGTTTACAGGCGCGTGAGGGTCTTAAAAAATGGTGCGGGCCAAACGTTTTTTCAGTCACCGGTAAATAGGCCTAACCCTTATCCACAGCGTTAAGCCTTTCAATAGTATTTTCATCGAGAACGTAAACACTGAAATGCTTACCAGAGTTAACTCTCAAAATCCATTTAATTTGCGTTTTTTTTTTTAATCCTACAACGAGCGATCCCTTAAAACCCTTCCGTTTCTATTAGGAGCTGAACTGCGCGTATCTGAAATCTGAAGCGTGCAGCGGCGTCCATATGTTGAAATCACACATCAGCCAATAAGAGCGCGTCAAAATCGGTCACGTGGTGCCAACCGGCTAATGATGGAACGCGATCTTCAAATGCTTTGGAAAGCAAGCTTGAAAGCCAGAAACGGTCTACTACAATACATTTGATTGGCCAATGCCAAACAGCCATCGAGAAAATATGTTGAGAGGCCTGGTTAGAGGGGAAATCTAACTTTCCAACGAATCCAAGATGGCGGCGTCCAGTCAAATGGTTCAGACGCTACCGCTGATCAAAAATAACCAATTTTCTGCTTTCTAACTTCAGAAAAAAAGAATGAAAACGACTTTTTGCAATTTTTAGTGAGTCTACACTCAACTAAAGTGCTTTTTATAAAATTATCGACATCGGTAACGTTTTTTTTTTTTACAGAAATCGATGGTCCACAACATGCCAGATAACGAATTTCATTTCGATAATTATTTTACCAAAAATTGCGTTTTTCGACCTGCAGTTTCCCTTCAAAGCTTCGACAAATATGTACGTCGTTACTGTGTTTGGGGTGATTTTTTTTTGGACTTGTGTATACATTCATACTGCTGAATTTCGGAAATACGTTATACGTTTTTAACGAATTTTGTTATAACGAAGTAAGTACTAACCCCCTTGAAATTCATTATAAACGAACTTTACTGCAGTAGCATGTGATAGCCAAGTGCAAGATGGTATCTCTAAACAGAGACTGCTTATATTTTTATTAGCCTAAGAAAAACCAAGCGAGAAACCTGCATATTAGTACTTACTCTTATACACTACATTTTGTAACTTTTGTGTTTAAAATGGCGTTGGAAAATTTGCCAAAAACGACCTTTTTAGCATGACAAAATAAAATAAAAAATAAAAAAAAAGCCGGGTTGCCTGGTGTTTAAATTTGGGACTCCACCCGTGAACCAAACAATTTTTTTTTCATGGCCTAACCAAAAACATCGGGGATCTAGGTGACAAGGATAGAAAATACGGGGTTCCGACCCCGTGGACCGGGCAAGAAAGTTCAAGGCAAATTAGAGACGGAGAGATGCAGGCAGGTGAGGGTGGTGTGGTCCCAGAGAATGTAGGCTTGGGAGGACTTGACAGTCCCGGAAAACAGCAACTCCACTGAACCTGTACAGAGATCGCTGAAGTAACGAGAAAAGGCTGGAAAACGTACCAGAAAGTGGAGAGAGGTTGGTAGCTTGAAACCAAGCGAATAAGAAGTAAGCGTCCCATCTAGCATTCATGTGACGAACCAAAGGGAACCGATGTTACGGTCGGACGCATGGAGAGGACGACGGAATCAACGTGGACCAACCTGGCAGTTCTCTCTATAAAGTCCTCTCGCATCTGCTGTTCAAGAAAATGGTAAAGCAGGAAAGGAAATACGCCTGAAGGCGGAGGTCGCAGATTGCGGACCGTCACAACCCTAGCCGGCCTCGTGGACATCGATAGACCTAACCGACGTGTAGGAGCATCCTGCGACAGGTGCACCGTTCGATTCGGGGTCAGTACAGCAACCGGTCTTGATCCGGAGGGCAGGACAGAAGTAGAGTTGCAAAGGGAACCAGTCGAAGGAACCGGAACCGGAATAGAGCCGGAATCGCTGGAGGAATCTGCCATAGACAGAAGAACCGGTCAATCCATGGTGAAAAGGAACAGGAGGCGGACCTCCAGGTCCAATAGCATCGAATGTAGAGCTCACAGCAACCACACACGGCAGCTGCCCTAGGAAGAAAGATTGGTTCTGCTCCGCTGCGTCCGTCTTATATAGAGGAACCCAATTTCGGACATACGCAGTAAATGAGGTTACAAGCACGGCAGGGAAGACAACTTTCAAGCTAGGGAATAGAGCTCCAAAAGGGGGGAAACTGATAGTAAGAAAACATAATGTATATTTTTGTTGGCTATAAAAGGTATATTTTTGACATGACCTACGCGATATTGCTGCTCTACACGATATTCGTAAGTGCACCATTCTTTAAACTCATGGAACCCCGAGATGCAGTTCACCTCCGAAGAAGGAACTGCCAGCTTAAGATTTCTTGGCATGAAGCTCACCAGAGGAAAGAAGTATACCACATGCGAACCTTTTCAAAAACCATCACATACTGGCAGAGCCATACCCTATACTTCGTGCCACCCCAGACACCAACTAAATGTGATTCTATACAACGAGCTCAACAAAGCACCACGCATCACGTCGACGGAACACCATCAAGCACAGCTTGCGCACCGCAATTAAAAGTCTTTCTGGAAAGAGGATGCATCCTTCAGGTGTTCTAAGCAATCCTCTAAAATCGTGATTGACCGAGATTTCTCGGATTCAGCCAGGAAAGCTGATGGCCGCAGTCGATGCTGAATACGACAGCAAGGATTAGAAAATAGCAATTCTTGCACTTTCGGCACACCGAATGCGAGTCATAAGGTGTCTTTTGAATATGTACACGGAGTTACTGCTTTCAAAATAAAGTCAACAGTTTCTTCCATGATTGGCATAATTGATTTTTACTGAAAAAAATACACTGAGCACAAGCATCAATCCATCTTGGTAGATGCACAAAGCGATTGTGCGGTGCCAACATGGCGGTGCAGGCTGTGAAGAGAACATGCACGGCGCCATCTGGTGAGAAAGCCAAGCAAATATTACCTTCATTTAAATTATTTTAAAGTTGGGCATCTGAGCATTAAGCTAGTACTAAAGTAGAGTATTTTTCAGATAGAACGTGATTAGTTTTATTACATCATTTTTATTTATGCCTAATTTACTAATCTTGTACATTTCTGTACAAAAGAATTCTATTGATTCAGTACCAGTAGTTGGGGGCATTCTACGTGGGGGCTTGTTTGTGGGCACCACCAACAATGGCCCCTCTTAGTGAAGGGAAAATGGGAAGGGACCCTGGCTGTGACCGCGCCCTCAACCAAACTACCCTAACTGTAAATGATGTGTGTTAGCACGGTTTGCTTAACAAATGGATCCCACAGATTACCTATTTTTAAGCAGCCTTAATTCTCTTTTCCGTGCAGTCTCTTCTGCCATCTGTTGTGGAGTCTGAATATTGCCAGCAGGGGCCATAACGACTCCTTGCGATAAACTTGTTGCAGTGGCTGGTGCACCCCTGATTTGATACGCTTGGATGTCAGCCGCCGAGACCGTTACTGCAAGTAAACACAACTTTTATCAAAATATTTAAATGATATATTATTACTTTAAAAACACAATTGCAATAATGAATTAGTACATATAAATAAAGCATTCAAAGGAAGCTCAGAGTTAAATGCTTTGCATATTTTCTTCAGGGCATTGTGGTTCCCATAATGGTAGAAACTCCCAATGGGGAAACAAAATTTGCCTAACTCTTATTGTTTCTTTCACAAGACGAAAAACTCCTGCTTTACCCAGAAATACCCTCCGAAAACCTCGCCGAATGCAAGTGTCTATTATTATTTTTTTTTTTAATTAAGATTTTAATTTTTTTTTTTCAGAACGTTTTCATTACTATTTTTCTACAAGCAACACAGAACAAATACACGTTTAGATTCTTAAAAAAAACATTACGGATTTTTTACTTTAATCCTCAATAATTTCTCTGTTTTCTGGTCAAATTTATTAACCTAGCACAAAAAACTGCCCGTCTAGGGTCTTGGATGGATTGCAAAATTCAAGTACACTAGGGCATCATCAGTTACCCTGTTGAGAAAATGGATTGCAAACAACCCGTGTTGCCTTGGACACAGCGTTGTGGCTTATCTTTTCGGTGGCGTCATCGCATCTTGTTTCTTCGTCCATTTGCTTTTGTAGTGCGTCACTGGATGGCATTGGCACTTTGATTTTCAACAGACAAAGCACCTCAACTAACCATATTGGCCCGTTTTAAGGCGGCTCAAATATAAGGCGAGCTGCCGTTTTGGCCTCAAACTCAACAAAAATAAACGGGCACAATTATAAGGTGGATGGTTTTCACCCAAGATTCTGCACGTGCCTCTTTACCAATATAGTTGATATTATAGAATAGTTCAGCCAATGCCGAAACAGAATCGCAATTTTCATCATTGTAGGGGTTTTTTTTGGTGGCCTTCATAACACTTTTTAAGGTCCTATTTAGGTTATATTTTAGTTTTTGCTAAATAATCAAAAATTATGTGAGCTACTGTTTTCTCACTGGCACCAATGGATAGCTCTCGAAAAAATTATTCAAATGGTGTATTCGAACTTCAAAATCTGTCATAATGATGGATAGCTCTCGAAAAAACAATTCGAATGGTGTATTCAAACTTTAAAATCTGTCAAAATTGCCCAAGTTATGGATTTGGATGCAAATCAGACAAAGATGCCGTTTTAATGGAACAAACGTTAGTACGGTAGAAGAACTTTTGGTGGTAAGCATCAAATTTGGAGTCCAGTTGAGAATAACTGCAGGCAGAAATTTGGCACGCATTACATCTCGATATTTACTAATGATTGGGGAGATTTGCGCACTTCAAAAATAGGGGAGCACCTCGCACCACCTGTGCATTTTGTCACCTTGATTATTCTACAACAGAATCTAAAACCAGCTCTTAGTGTAATGCTATCACATACAAAATCTGGTTTACATTCATACAGTGGTTATTTCGTGATGCGGATACAACGGTTGCATTGGAGTGGATTCCTAAACAGAACTCCGCTCGGCCGCTCCAACTAAGAATTCTTTACTTTAATCCTTACCAACTGGATTAAGTTTCATTTTTTCCCTCTTTCTACAAAATGAAATCAGCAAATCAAACCTTGTTCTTACAGCCCTTTCCGGCAAAATTTACCAACCTGGCACAAAAAACTGTCCGTCTTGGCCTTGTGCATATTGCACGATTGTTCCCGTCGTTCCAGCACCTGCGTTCGTCATTGTTAACGTTTGCAATCCCTGGAGTCCTTCGGCTTGGCTACCTGTTATTTGTATGGCTCCTGCAGGAACAACTGAAAAATAAACATCCAAAGTTTACTAGCTATCATGACCCCACCTACGATTAAAAATTAAGTGAGAAAAGTAAAAACTAGTTAATTAATTGATCTTGGCGATGCATGGTAGGGTTTTAGTCTTAGAATGTCTAGACGAGAATAAGCGACCAGTAAACATGCAACTCGATACTCTAAAAGGTTTTAATTATGTAATTGAAGGAGCTTGTATGGCTTTGGACAGGGGAGAAAGAATCAACAAAGTATCAACATATAACAGTCAACGATAACTACAAACGGCCACTTGCAGTTGATGTTACTGCAAAACTGAACATATTATTTCTCACTATAACTTAACTAAAAATGTCGTGTCACTTTGAAATTCGGGAATCATCTAAGTACCACAGTATTCGCACAATTTCAAAATAAAAAAGATATCTATATCAATATATTCTGCACATTTTCGACAGTCAGTAATCCGGCGATGCAGGGATTCAGACGATTGTCTTTATTAGGCAAAAACAGAAAAATCATGTTACTATGTCATGTTCGATCGTGTGCACGCCGTGTGCCATCGATTCAAAAAGCAGATGATCGAACATGATAGTGATGCGATTTTTGTTTTCTGGGCCCCTACATCTCCAGATTACTGACTGTCGAAAATTTGTAGAAGATATTGATATAGATATCTTTTTTATTTTGGATTTGTGTGCAAACTGTGCTACGAAGATCACTATAACTTGTATGCATTATTTATAAAAAAAAAAGAGATGACTACAGGAAAACTTAAGTTAGTATCCCTTTAAATATAAAGCCAAAATTCACAACTAGAATGATTAACGGGATGGATCCAACATTTAAAACGACTATCATTACACATCCTAAACTGTACCAGCCACACGAGAAGCAATGTTTAAAATGCTAGGCCCTACTAAAAATAAGCAGCCACAGAGCGATGAACACGGGTATTAAAGATCAGCCAACAAAAAAAAAAAACCTGATAAAAGCGGAAATATTTCACACACAAAAAAAAAAGCTGAAAAATACCTTCGGAACAAGAATCGCAGCTAGAAATTCTGTTGCTAAGAAAAAAAGATGAACATGCAGACTAACGAATAGGCCTAAGCTACAGATGCAAACCTATATCACATTGAAGTTCCTTTACATTCCTTTTCACATTGCTTCAAACTGCATTACTGTGTTAAAACCAGAAAGGGCTATAGGACAAATGACACTGAAAACCTGACCGAGAGTCGTGCAGACGGGGTGGAAAAAAATGTTTAAAAAACTGATCAGATGGAGAAAAAATGGAAATTTAAGTAATCCACACAAATTTCTTATACCAGTGAAGTAAAGATGCAACGATGTGGTAAAATGCTGAAAACTAATCAGCCGATAGCAAATTCAGACATCTCGTGAGCATAATTGTGACGATTTCACAGCATCCAGAAATTGACTATCGGCACATCTGTCACAAAATGATAAATTTTGGATTATGGTATTTAATTCTGAAATTGTGGGTATTTCTTCCTGAACTTAACAAAATTTGAGATGAATTTTCAGAGTAATTACCGATATGGAATTTCCGACGTCCGATACAAAGACAGGAGCATCTCTACTATGAACAGATTAACTGAAGTACGAGTCAAGTTTATAATGTTATGCCAACTTCATCATTTTTTAACAGAGGACGGAAAGCCAAATGGGCTCGACAGATGATGAAAAAATTTAGTAAAGCGCCAGGCAATCAATTTTTTTTAGTTTTGTTATTTTTATTTAAATGACATTTCTTTGATATGAAAACCTCAAGGCTTTAAAGGCACATAACTCCCTCCGGTATATTTTAACAGTTTCACTCGATACATTACCGGAAATAGTTTTATATAAACCGATTTACCTTTCATTTGCTGGTCTAAGGGTACGATGCAGATGTCAGTAGTGGCGCGTGAATGTTATTAGGCTTGTTTTAAACGGCTCGGTTCGAGCGGTACTTAACTCCCGCCACATCGCTGGCAAGCCGCGGCCCTGGAGGAAGGATAATTAATCCTTTGCTCAAGTTTGCGACTTGGTCGTACGATGTGTCACATTGCAGCGGCCCCGAAATGAGTTTAACTAGTGTCGTATAGCAATGCGCGCTGCGGTCGTTTGAACTATATTTTAGCGTAGGTGACGCAGAGTAAAGCGGCCAGAACGGAGGGATTTATGTGCCTTTAAGAATATGTAGACTAATAAAATGTAATATTTTGAAAACGTGTTGTTCATGTCATCTAGTATTCATTGTTTTTTTTTTTTTTTAGTTATTGCCAAATAACCTCTTAGTGGTTTTAAGCTCGAGACTTGAATTTTGCATCATTGACAAGCTTGTCTCGAGCAGGTTAAAATGATGTATTAAAATGTCAAATTTTGGCAAAAAAAAAAGGAATTCTACCAGTTTTACCAAGCTTCAGTTAAACGTTTTTCACCTGTAAGAATTTAAGGCACCCACGCGCACCTGTGAACGAAATATTTACCTTTGCGTAGCCTAAC
Source organism: Lithobius niger (assembly GCA_023313725.1). Taxonomy (NCBI): domain Eukaryota; kingdom Metazoa; phylum Arthropoda; class Chilopoda; order Lithobiomorpha; family Lithobiidae; genus Lithobius; species Lithobius niger. The sequence goes on from JAHWFP010129788.1 coordinate 47,421, forward strand.
ATACTTACCATACACAACCATTTGGGATATTCTTTTGATTGAGAAGCCTGGAGAATGTTGTTTAAAAAGAAATGTATATCACTGATTAAATTAGTATTTTTGCTGATACATTTTTTTTTCTGTTTGGGGATATCAGGAGATGCCTCACCGCCACATTGTTGGTAAGCAGATCAGTGGGAATGTTCAATCCATCACACTAATGATTCTAGCACAAATAATACACGATATAGCAATTGGTAACTAATCCTTGGAACCGAATTAAGATTTAAAAAAAAAAGAAAGTGTTCTACGGAAAGTTTGAACCCCACACGCATCCAACCAGAAACGATGGCATTTTTTTTTTGTCATTAAATACATTTCACACAACTACACAAAGTGAAAAGACTCTTCACAAATACAGCGCAAACTGTAACTGTAACTGTTTTTGCTTCCAAAAGAAAGCATTTGCAGAAGCTACAGTAAAAAAGAACACATTTGAAGTCTTATGGTTACTTTCTGAAATAATCAAGTTGTGAGCTCTTCTTTTAAACTATGTTTACCCACAAAAAAGAACGCATCCTGATGTAAAAATTGTTCAAGAAGCAGCTTAAAAACAACTCGTCCACACCACAGGCTGGTGACAATGTAGTTTCTAAATATTTTGTCGATTCACTGGCCAACTTCTTCCCGATTGCCACAAAGCTTACAGGCACACAAGTTAACTATTACATTATTGACTTGACAGCCGACAGGCTCATTTTACTCTGGGTTGTGAGAATGTGAAAAGAACTTGGCGCTACGCCGGACAAAAGAAAAAACACAACACTAGGTGGCCTTGAAAATTTTCGGTAGTATAATAGACATGTAAATAGACATGTAAATATGTACCTATTTAGACAAACATCCCATTACCTTCTACAGGCAAAAAGTCTACGAGCACGTACTAAACGAACAAATACACGCACGTGTTCATATTTGAATTTCGGTGCTGTTAGCCATTTGGAAGGTGCTGCCATCTTGTGCTGCTCATTTACTGTTGCAGTGGGAGTTAGAAGCTTCTGCCATTTTTTGGAGAGGCTTGCTGTCAGTTTCGGAGGTAGTAATTTTCAGGACACTTTTTAAGTGAGGGATTGTGTAAATATGTAAAGTCCACAAAAAACTGACGACCCAATATTTTGTAAGTCAAGCTTTTCTAGTTAGCACCCCTCAACACCAGGAGAGGACAGCAATCTTCCAGTTTCATTAAATTTGATTTCTGTCCTATACTGGTTCTGAGGGGCGCTAATTAGAAAAGTTGGGCTAAGAAAATCTTGGGTGGTCAGTTTTTTGTGGACCACCCTGTATTTTCTACACCCAAATTATACCCCAAGACAATGATTTTCCGCAGCCATCAATCAAAACATTCTGCGGGAACAAATTATGGTTTTCCACGGCGAATTAAAAAAGGTCAAACTTTGGTATCAGATCGGTTGCTTTACTGCTGTAAAGATGTAGTTACTTGTTCACAACAATTTGAGTGTGTGTCAACAATCTAGAATTCACATAAAAGTTTATATTTTTGCCTACACCTGCTGCTACGAATACCTAATTGTTGAAAAAAAAGCCCAAAATAAGACAAAATCTGTTAAAATCCTTGAGTGTTTGGGATTTCTGTGAAAATTTCAACTTTCTGCGATTTCCACGATTTAAAAAATGGTCCCACTCGTGGTAAGGTTGGCATAACACCGAAGAAATTTCAAGCTAAAACAGTTACAGTTAATCTCGCAACTTTTTGAAAATCGCGGAATAGTACAAAATCATTCTCCCTGATTATACTAATGAAAATTCTTAAGATCACCTAGTGTTGTTTCTTCTTTTCTGGCATAGCGCAAGTCTCATTTCTCGTATTACATTGTTACTTTATAGTACACATTTCTGAAGAATACCTCCCGAAGAAGTTGGCCAGCGGCCCATAATAATAAGTATTTTTACCGTCACTGAGTGGACGAGCATGTCTTTTATAATTCTATCGTGAACTATGTATAACACTTCAATTTACACTGGGGTTTTAAATCAAATTTTTTCATTAACACGGTAATTATTTGAAGCAGTAATTTTGTGTAGGTTTTACATTATTAACCAAAGCCAGTTTGCAGGGTTTGCACAAGATCACATACAAAAAAATTCAAGCAATTTCAACGACCTTTTTCAAAAATAATATAATACAATTTTTAAGGATCTTTATTAATCAACAAACCTGTCAACCACAACTCGCTAATAACTAAAATGTTCAGAATTTTCAGATTTTATTTGTCAGCTTGCTGGAAAAGAGGGCGATGGTAAAACAAGCCCGATGGAGAAGTTTTTTTTTTCTATATTGTTGTTGGTATAAATTAGATTTAATTGCCCTAGCTCGTATTTCACTGTCAAGTTTTAAAGAAGTTTAACCAGGAAAGTTTTCTCATTACACTTTCCCAGAATCGTTTTAATAGCCTAGTAAACTACTGATGAAGATGCGTGGAGGAACAAAATTTAAAAGTTAGGCTAAGCTCAACATTTTACGACAGTTATTTAAAACAAACGGCAAGTTTGTCTCAATATTGCTCAAAGCAATGGCATTATAAAAAGAAAATTTCACGGACTTTCAAGAATGTGGCTAAATAAATTCAAGCATTTTCAAGAAGTTCAAGCACCTTGGGCAAACTCAAGAGTTAGCTATTTCACTTCTTCATAATCAAAAATTTGTTACAAACTAATTTTTACATTACTTGGCCTTCAAGACCTTGGACGTTTTAATATATATATATTTTTAAATGGCAAGGTAAAAGGTAGGCTACTTCAACACCTTGAAAACCCTAACGTTTTAAATATATTTTTTAAAAATGGCAAGGTAAAAGGTACTTTAACCGATCAGTGTTTAAGTTGAAATGCAGCTGGTCAATAAAAATACAAGTGCATGGGAAAGAGTCCACAGCTCGACTTTTACAGACAAGTCTGTTCACTCACTCACTCTTTTTGCAATCACTTTCTGTAAACCGTTAACATTTTTTTGTTTTTTAAGTAAGTAGCGGGACACACAGTTTGTCAGTGGCGAGTGTCCATTCGTGTGAAATTGAGCGTTTTTGTTTTATTCCATCATCTTATATACATCGATGTAAGTTTTACTTTTGAAAATTTGTTCTCTTACGTACATACAATGGATATACGTAATTCACCTTGTCTGAAAGACCTTTGAAGAAAGCTAATACACTAGGGGGGGGGGGTACACTTTCCAGCCAGTGGTGTAGAATAACTTCACCTTCAGCATCTATATCATCATCATCTAATGTAACGTTACAATGAATTCAAACATTCGTAATGCATGAAGGATGACAAATGTGATGGCTCAAATCCATACCTCTATATTATTTACAGCAAATAGTGTCATCGTATTTGTAAACATTCACTACACCACGGTAGAAAATAGAAAATTACTTCATTCTGTGCTAGCAAGGTTTGGCAAAAGCCATTTAAAATTCAACTCCCCAATCTCCATAAGGCTACATCTACTTTTACAGCTACGATTTGAACCAGAAATACATTGCCTGTTTTTTTTTTGGGTGGGGGGGGAGGGGGTGGTGGTGGACATAATTCTGTAACCCAGTAAGAGAAAAGTAGTAACTAACATAATTACAGCAGTTAATCCACAAATCCTATGAAGGCCCAATACCACTTTTCACAATAACCGTTTTAAAGTTAAAAGTTATATGCAGAATAGAATATTACGAATTAATTAATAGAATTAATACAAAAATACCACAAGCAAAAACAAAGACTATCCAAATAAAGCTATTCGACTAAATACTTGTAAAAAATTTGTTCTCAGTGGACTGTTTGTTACCTGCAGAACAGCTTAGGGAAGTCAAATGATTCAAATCATGTAAAAGCATAGAAAACAATACCTAATGCAGTTTGAAACAATAGCCTAGTCAACAATAAAAACAGCACTTTCACAAAGACACTGGTTAAATATATGAAGTTTGAAAATTCATTGTTCTCCTGAAACCAATGCCTCCTCTCAAATTCATTGGCCTTCTTGGGTGCTTTTCTAATTTGCCAAATTAAATTGGTTTCTAATTCGCAAAATTAGACAATCGCTTCACCTATAATTTATGCTGATCTTTAATTTTGTGTTTTTTATTGGCTGTCCCGAGTCGATGACAAAGGCGCAGGGTGGCAAAAACAACCTTGCGTTCGTAAAGCCAGTGGAGGGAAGTTTTGAAATGCAGCTTGCTATAGCCAGTTCACTCCAATGACGTCATATCCTATCAGATGTGACCAAAGGTAGGCTACCTGGATGGCAGCCCAGTCATGCTGCTTTCTCCAAAACCTTACTGGACTGCATTGTAGTGGCTCAAGTGAAATGTGAATCTAACTACCCGATACGTATCGATAAACTAAACAATTACTTTATCGTTGGCAAATAAATTATTTTTATTAGCATATTAGAAAAAAAGTTAGTAGGAATCGCCTCGCTGTTCTGGCGACTACGAAAAAAAACTGGATGCTTGACTCAAAAAGAAACCAGCTTAAGTTGTAAACTTGTGTAACAACAATTTTAACCCTTGCTCTCACATTTGTGCCGCTCCTCTAAACCTTCAAAACACCCTAGTCTTTGCTTCAAGAAAAAAATTACAGGTCCCAAATTAGTTTAGAAATCATCACCATAGCACAGGGACCATCCATTCAAAATCACATAATGCCTATTAATAATCAAATCCCGGACTGCATTTCGACTTTACACAAACCTGAAATATAATATTTTTCCCCGCTAGGGCGGAGTGGTATATAACCACCTGGCTTCCATCCCTATCCACAAACGACCTGCTAAGGTTGGTAGGCTGTGGGTCTTCCTGTTGCCCAGTTTCTAATCCGGTCTTAGGTCCTTCTGGTGCTTTGTATAGGTTGGGTTTTATTTCCTGCGTCTGTTGTAAAATGACCAAATTTTTCCTCAAAAAATTTCTTTCTTTACGCTTCGTATAGGGTCGCATAAGACCCGAAACGTTGCAAAATACTGTGTACATGTTGCACCTTTCAGGCTTTTTATTCATCATGAACATTTTGGGCTTTTAGCCCTCAAGTTACATCTGCGAATACCCCCCTAGTGTCTAACCACGATGCGAATTGAAGAATTGGTTTAGTTAAAGGAGGGCTCGGAAGCCTAGAACGAAGCCCTTAGCTCAGCTACGACATGCTTCGCAGGAGTTGTCGTTTTGAGCGGTACGAGCATTGAAAAATCCCCAGAAATACAGGGAGGAAGGTAGGGACGTCGCTGAACTGCCACACATTATAAGAAGTGATGTTTGCGAAGGAGTCTGAGGCTGATGCAGCTAAGCAGGATCGTCTGACGTCCTGAACAGGAGGTAAAGAGTCAGGGTCAGGTTGTGGCTGTGCCGAAATGTTCCACGATGAAGACTGGACCAGACTGAAAAGTTATCCTAGGCGGCACAGGAAACTCTTGGCATGCCGCAGCTTGTGGCGATGAAGAACTGGTTGTCTGCGAACCTTGGGAACCCTGGGAGCAGCACAACCTTATTGAGGTGCCGTAGTAGAGTGGCCCTAAGGGGACCGTCTGGTCTTGGATTTGGCGCAGTGTCGAATGCGTCAAGGTGGAGATGGCGGTAATGGTGAGAGCCAGCAAACATTTTCTTTTACAAGGATCAGTCCGTTTTTAAATGGGTTTCCCTTCGGCATAGGTGGTGCACTTCCGAAGCTTAAGTTTCGTTAGAGGCCCATAGGCAATACACGGTTCTCGAAAGAGTCGCATTAGTCGCCCGAAGTTCACTGAATTCCGTGGAGAACGAATGCGCCGTAGCCAAGTGAGAGGCAAGGTTGACATCTAAGTGGGCGAAGTTGTCAGTGGCGAGTTCTAGGCTGCGAATAATGGCGGCTCGCAGTGTTTTCGAAGCAGGAAATGGTGAGCTGGGTTGGAAAGAGGCTCCTCAACTCGCTTGGGTGGTTGAGGTGATACCGGGCGCAGTTGCGGTTGCCCGAGCGCGACCATCAGAGGATGGATTTTTAGTACTTGGCTGTGTGTTGGAGGTTAGAGAAAGCTTGCTGCTGCTTACTTGGCCGCCATTCTTCGTAGGCAGACCGGCAGTTCGCTCCACTTGTGTCGAGAAGTGGATGGAGACGATGTGACCGACGGTGAGGATTTTGTGGTTGGCGGATCGAAGACAGGAGGCTTAACTGGAGAGATTCGAGATTTTTTTTTAGCCATGCCAATTTCTTTTGTGGCTGAGCATTTTCCTTGGAAGGATTGGAAGATGCGCCAGTAGCGCTTAGCCTGGTTCGTTGTACGCAGCAGAAGGTGACGGACCCTTTTTGAGTTTTCAGGGCCGACCTGTCACGAGACCTCTTTTGGTGATGGAATATTTGGAACCATTTCTTCTTTGAAATTGTCTTGCATATTGCACAATTCTCTGTATATCGGTCACAACTCCGATGGTATTGGCACACTTGGTGAGGATAGAAATGTCTACGAGGCACAAGAAAGCCAGGGCAGCGACACCATTCGGGACTCCGCACGAGTCGAATCTTGGTAGTTCGTGGAAGATGTTGCATCCTGTTAGTTTGGTCATCTGTCAGGGCCGAAGGGTCCTTATTTTCAATTGGATACATGATGGACAGAGTTCAGAGTGCACAGAAAAACGGGAATGAGAGGGAATGAGTTACCCTTGGTGTAGATGGTCCCTTTCTATTATTCAGCGAGTCTGGCATTCTACCTACTGAGAGCTGGTTGACCTGGGGGTTCTGACGGGTACCCCCCCCCCCCCCCCGGTGGTCAGGGGGTCGCCCAGAGAGGAGCCGGGAGGGCCAGTTCTTGGCCTGGAGAGACCGACCGGATCCAGGGGTGCTGACAGCACCAGTGGGACTGCTGCGTTAGGAGACCGTTCGCTGGAAAGATCAGAGGAGTCGGCTGCAGTGGTGACCATGGGCAAGTCCATGAGACTAACTATAGTCGTCGGAGGGCAGCGGCGTACAAGAGGCAAGAGACCACAGCCGACCGTAAGGTGGACGTTCGTTGTCCTTGCTGTGAGACAGTGCAGTCATGCTTGCTTAATCCAACTCTAGGGGAGCAAACACGAGCAACCATGCTGCGTGGTGGCCCTAGGAAGAAAGATGTATCCGGGACCGCGGCTGACGCTTTTATAGGAGGCCTGCACCGGCGCATGTGCAGAAGGGAAGTAGGGAAGCTAACAAGTTTTCTCTAGGGAAAAATTGCACTTAAGGAAGGAAATGCTATAAAAGACAGGTAATCTACATTTTTGTTGGTTTAAAGTTGTTTAAAAATACAGGTTACCGTAATTTCATAACCCAAATTAAAAAAAAACCGGACCTAGAAGCTATACAATGGTGTGGACAATACAAGTATATTACAGCACGCTATAGCAAAAAAATGAAATTTTTTTAAATATGCCTGAACATTCATATACTACTGTAAATATCCTTAGGTGCCCATCTTGGTCATAAATATAGCACTTAAACTGCAAATTTTATTGGAAATTTCTGCAAATTTTCGACAACTTGTAGCCGTCATCAAACAAAAAGGAGAATAGTTCGGACTTCCTACATCTTATCAACAAGCTTGGTCATAAAATTTTGCTGTTACCGTAGCCTCCAGTACTTGTAGAGCTGTTAACGTTTCTGACAGCAAATTCAGAAATTTTTCGGACGGTGCCGGTACCAAGCTTAGTACTCCGGAACTCTGCGGTAAACGCGCGATTTTAAAATAATTACAATTTTTTTTAATGAGATTTGTTGATATCGTTTTAATGGAAAAATGTATTGATCTTCTCCCCCCCCCCCCCTCCGGATTTAAGCTTAATGCATGTGTCACGACATATATGATTAAAAAAAAGACAAAAAAAACAGAACAAATGCTGGTTGTAGTATCAAAGTTATACAAATTTTGCTCCATTTCTGTGCATTGTTTAGAATTCCAATTTTCCCATTGTTGATCTTTAACTGATATACTGTACTAGTTCTTCCCTGGCGTAACATACGCCGGTCTAGCCGATTTCCACTGATTCAACTCGGCTCCGATAGTAAGCATTATTGAAGCAATAGTGTTTGCCTCTAATTGTTACAGCGCATATCCATTTCATTGTCAGCCGCTCGCCCTTTTTCTTTGCTACCATGGTAAGAATGCCCGATCCCCCTCTTGCTGATTGTTAAAGCTTCATTTGTTTAATCGTAATCCCTAATAAAGCCTCATCAAGTCTGCTCACAAGTGAAATACATATAGATATATGCATTGATGACATACTGATAGGTATCCGTGAACATGTGAACAGGTACAATTTACAATTTTTACGGTCAACTGAACACAACATTTGTACCTAATGATCTTGAACCAATATAAAGTGAAAACCTAAGCCGGGAAATACCACAGTCGCCTCCTCATCAAGGTCAATACAAGGACCAAATGAACTATTGTTATAACTTTAGCGCCCAATTCAGATTAAAACAATACCGGTATTTTAACTAAGGACGGTTGCATTTTTGGTACCGCGGTCCACTGTCAGAACCGGTTTACCGCCCAACACTAGGCTACGATGACAGCAATATTAAAAAATGTTAATGTGACCAAGCTTATTGAGAAGTTAAGTTAAAAGTGTTGTGAGCAAAAATGTTGAATCTTCACTAATAATTTATAGAAGCAGTAGAGTGGCAACCATAGCTAAGGATAATTTAATCAAAAAGAAGAGGCAACTTTTCTAACTTATGAATTTCCTTTTATCAATAAAAGCTTACTAATAAAAGATACTTGAAGCACAGCAGGAAAGATTTACCTTAGTCTTATGTTAAGGTGATCAGTTTTAGAATAAACAAAAAACACAATGCAAAAACAATAAGTGAGTTTGCAACTAGATTTAGTTTTCACTACTGTAGAAATACAGGAAGAATAACATAGACAGGAAAAGAAAATACAAATGTAGGGTATCAGTGTGTTTTAATTAACTACAATGGAACGGTTTAATGTCGCCCAAGTCAATATTTCTGATTCTAGTGCGAATGACTAACTTTAAAGCGATATTAAAAAATTATTAAAGACATTAAATCAAGGATGACCGTGTGACCTTCACCTTTTCCATGCAAGTGTGGATGCCAATACCAATTAATTTATATTTCTTTTTTTTTTCTCTAAACGGTATTAGAAATGAATTAACTTACTACTGTACTGTATAGGCGATCCATCTGCAAATAATGTAAAAATAAATCACGACAAATCTTTACCCTGCTACTACCAACATTGAATTGCCAAAACTACGCAAAACAAAAGTTTTACCAAATTTAACAACTGTTCTAACTAGGTGAGCTGCGTTTACATAAATTAACAGCTTTCTAAATTTTGTAAGCAATAACAAGGAATTTTTTTTACCCGTTACTCCAGCCACTGTAATAGTGTTTGCTGCTTCAGATGCTTCTTGACTACTTGCTTCTGAAGATGCTGCAGCGTCGTCTTTCATATCGCTGGTAATAGTTGGTGTTTCTGCTGCAGAGAGTTCGTTTAAAATTTTTCTGTATGATGGTCGTCTTGCCAAAATTTCTCGGCGTTTCTTGTTTTCGTCTTCAGCACAAGTACCATCGTCTCCCCCAGCGTCAGCTAATGTAGCGACTTGGAGGTATTTCTGCAATTGTGATAACAAGTACATATTTAAGAAAGTCCTTAAGGGAAAACAGTGTAGTCACAGCGTACAATTCTGTAGTAGACGAATCTATTAAGTTGAGCAAGCACTTAGTAATGTCTACAGCTAAGTATGTTGCATTTAAATTTTACGTTTTATCTTTATCTACGTAAAGAACTAAACTGATATTTGCCAGCCGAATCCTGATCGGTAAAATCGACAACTGTTCAAAGTCAGGAAACTTACTGATCACTGGCTTATCAAGCAAAACCAATTTCTGACAGCATCAAAAAGTACACTTCAGCCAAGCATTTTCTTACTACACTTGAATTGGCAATTACTATATAATAATAGTCATTTTAATGTGTGATGAAATAAAGGGCAACTTTATCTCACTTGAACCGGCCAGCTGCATAACCTCGACTGCTCATGCGTCATGCGCAGTCCTTCCTACAAAAGCTTTCTGGCGAGGGAGGACGCCATCTTTTTTCCTCTTGCAAAGTCATGGTGGTAACACAAGAGGGAGGGAGGGTGGATGCAGGTAGTGAATGTTTCCATATTTAGGCTAAAGAAACCAATTCCCCCCCCCCCCGTAAATTTGGCTTCTATTAGCTGTTTCGGTTACCACTATCTTGTAAATTCTTGCATTTACAGTAGACCTCACCATTTAAGGTGGCGGGTGTCACATGATGGGTTACCCTGTGGCTACGAGCTCGATCCCCTAAAAGTTTTAGCAACTTAGCATTTTATTGAAACAAAGACAATGTAAAAAACAGCCGGACTTGGTTCTCTTTCGTTTTTTGAAAGGTCTTGCTTCTGTCTTGATTAGTTCTTAGGGGGGTTGAACGACACATCTGGCTACAACGATGGCTCCCAGATGGTGTAGTCCATCTTCTTGTCTTGACTTGTCCCTGAAGTAGTGGCTTGTGAAGACGGACTGACTTCTCCGGCATGCCGCTTGGGAGTATTTTCAACAATTGAGACGAGGCAGTGGAATGCCCAGGAGCCAGAGAGTGCCCTTAGTTAATGAGCGGTGACCTTTATAATGTTGTCAGACCGGTTGGTTTTGTGGTCCTGATAGGCGTTGCGGATGGCTGTTTTGATCAATGTTGCAATCATGGCGGCTGAAGTGACCCCAATGTTGTCCTTGAGGGGTAGAAAAAGTTGATTTCTACCTTTGCGACATTCGTCGACTTCTGTCCTTTTAATGTAATATCGTAAAGCACGGACTAGACAGAGTTAACGTTCAGGTTCATTGTCAATTGTGTTTGTGAGCGCTGGTATAATGATCGGCTTAGACGTCTCAAGAGTTTTGGCTGGAAAGTCTGGTCAAGGTCGGAGGTGAATAAATTTGCAGTTGTCAAAGAAGCAATACGCGTGGTCGTTTGATAGTGCTTGTATTTTGTTACGCTGGACGCTAGTGTTGTCAGAAATACTGTTTTGCGGGTGAGGTGACTGATGTGGCTTGTCTGAATGGGTTCATAAGGTGATTACATCAACGAGTTCAGAACGATGGCCAAATCCCAATCTGGAAAAATCCTGTGGATGGAAGGGCGTTTGACTTCGAACTATTTTAGAAAAACTTAGATGCGGATGAGGAAGTCTTCAAGGAGATGAGTGTTGCCTGCCGCTTTGAAGACGGAGTTTAAGGCCGAACAACATACCAAGATGGTGGATTCTTTAAAGGCACATAAATCCCTCCGTTCTGGCCGCTTTACTCTGCGTCACCTACGCTAAAATATAGTTCAAACGACCGCAGCACGCATTGCTCTACGACACTAGTCATACTCATTTCGGGGCCGCTGCAACGTAACACATCGTACGACCAAGCCGCAAACTTGAGCGAAGGATTAATTATCCTTCCTCCAGGGCCGCGGCTTGCCAGCGATGTGGCGGGAGTTATATACCGCTCGGACCGAGTCGTTTAAAACAAGCCTAATAACAATCACGTGCCACTACTGACATCTGCATCGTACCCTTAGACCAGCAAATGAAAGGTAAATCAGTTTATATAAAACTATTTCCAGTAATGTATCGAGTGAAACTGTTAAAATATACCGGAGGGAGTTAAGTGCCTTTAAGGCCATCTTTGAAGAGGTCGTGAAAAAAAGACTAATAAGTCTGGAAGATGGGGATTGATTGGATTAGTTTTCCTTGATACACCAATGAAACCATCTTTTCTAGTGCCTCTCGTAAATTTTGTCGGTTGATCTGCAGATTGCCTTACATGCGATTCTTGTGGCATAGTCTTCAAGAATGCCTGCCTCCTCGATGAGCCTGATGATAGTAGCCACCCGTGAAGTAGTAAGTTTGTTGGCTTCAGGTGGTAAATTGTTCCCTTTCTTTGTGTCAAAAGGTGTGGTAGACTTCTTGGTTGATTGATGAGAAGGTTCAGAGGTCGGTGGAACCAAGGGACGCAGGCCAGTTTGGTGCGAACGGGAGGAATTGGCCTCGAATCTTTTTGATTTTTTGCAGGATTTGTGGAAGAAGAGCGAATGGTGGGAAGAGGTAGGTGAAAGATTCTTCCATGGGAAGGTCAGTGTATCCACTGCCCATGCTTGACTGTCCAGGAATGGGCTGATGAATTGGGAAAGTCTGGCATTGTGCTTCTTGGCGAATAGGTCTATTGTCGGAGTTCCCCATGTTGTGAACAAAGATTGGCAAATGGATTTCTTTAGAGGTCATTTCCCTGAAGGAGGTTTCTTACGAGATAGGGCATCTGCTATGACATTCCGATTGCATGGATGTGAAGAGGAAAGAGGGTTATTTTCAGGGATAGGCATGGTCGAAAATAGCCGACGAGATTTGATGGAGTTAGTGTGATCGGGTTCCGCCTTTCTTCCAAATGCAGGCTACAGCTGTTGTCTTGTACGAGTGGACTTGGAGTACTTTACCCGAGATGAGGTGCTGGAAGTGAAGGACAGCATTGAAGATTGCTTTCATTTCCATATTTCCAATATGTTTATGTGGTCCTGAGTGTATTAAAGAGTTGATTGAGGTCTTGTTGAGTGTGATGGTTGATTTGGAGAAACACTCAGGCGTGGTTTAGGAGATCTTCGATTCTGTCTGGTGAAGGAGACTGTTGCAGAGACGAGGTTGAATGAAGCCCCAAGGAAAATTAAGTTTTGGCTGGGAATGAGTCGAGACTATTTTTGGTTTATCCCGAAGCCTAGCTGTTTTAGCATAATCATGGTGAATTGTCGGTTGAGGATTAATTGTTGTTGGTTCAGGTTGTTCAAAAACCAATCGTCGAGCTATGCGTTTACGGGGGCGCGCAAGGAAGGGTTTGATGACTGACGTGAAGATTCTTCTGGGTGAGGAGTTGAGCCCAAAAGGCAGGCATTGAAATTCGAAAACGTTTCCGTTGTACATGAATCGAAAAAGGTGAAAAACAGAAGCGTGAAGCGGGACGCGAAGGTAAGCGTCCTCTAGATCTATGGAGATGGTCCACTTGCCGGGTTTGAGAGACTGGCATATGCTTCCTAGGGTTTCCATTTTGAAGTGATAGTTTTCCATGAAGTGGTTTAGCAGTTTTAGGTTGAAGAGTTTCGAGCCTCTGGATTTCTTTGGTCTGAGAAGATGGGAGCTGTAAAATATTGGCCGAAGCGGGTTTGGGCAGTGTCAGATGGTTTTCTTTGAGGCGTCATTAACTTCTCCGTGATTTGCTTTTGGAGCCAGGGGAAGGGTAGCGACTGCAGCGGTCCGGAGTTGAGCTTCGTTTGAACTTGCCGGATTTCCCCTTGTTGGGGAATTTCCCACGAAATGGCTGATTGGTGTTCTGAGGGCGACTTCTGAATTCATTGTTGGAATTGGGAGGCCGGTGTGAAGATTGTTATGTTCCGGTCATCTTTGGTTCTCTTGGAACTTCTGGGGTTGTTATTTGGACAGAGCCTTGTTCAGTTTTGGATTTGATTCTTTGGACTTCCGGGAGATGTATAGGTGAGGAGCCAGGGAAGGATTTAACCACGAAAGAGGATTTCAGTTTCGTGAAGTAGTTGGTTCCAAAGAATGTCCTTGTTGAATCGTTGATGTGTGATGCTGTGCTGAGTGCGATATCACGTAACAGCAAGTTGGAATTAAACCCAGTGGTATGTTTCACAGCTTTTTGCGACGCAGTCTTGTAACAAACATTTTTCTGCATGATTATTTTTTCTAGTGTTAGAATTTTTCCATGAAACAAGCCCTTTTTCAACAAAATTTTTGATTTTTTTTTTCGTTTGAAGCATGGCAAAACATTACAATCATTAAAAATCTTGCTCTAACTTTTGAAGTTACATTTTTCTCCATTACTTTATTCGAAGTAACATTTGTAAAATGCTTGTAAAAATAAGTACCGCACCATACCGCACCAGGTACAACATACACTTAAATACGATTTCTAGCATTATCGACTTTGTTAAATGACCTTTCATTAAATTACTGAAACTCAAACTAAAGAGTCTGCAGAAATTTTTTGTTGTTGGAATCAACACTTGAGAATACCATAATAAAAGCAGACAATTTTTCAAAAGTAAAACTTTCCGTATTACTTCAGTTTGTAGAACACAATACTTTGATCAGAAGTGTAAAAAACATAAAAGAGAATAACAAATTCACTGTAGGATGCCAAAATAACAAGTAAACTACGAATTTTCGCATCAAAAAGTTTTTATCAAATCATCGGAAAATGACTTTTTTCGTTAAAACCATCACATAGTCGAAATGTGTATTTGGATTTTAAAAATATTACCATAGTTTACAGTGTCACATATTTTTTTTCAGTTGTATACGATGCCGATTAACAAGAATATAGCCACTATAACAAGAATTAGGATCGGGAATCTAGTTCACGTCATCATTTTCCAGAACTTTGTTCGATCACTCACTCCTGACCTGAACAGGCGATAAGCGCTTTCGCTTTCATTTCTGCTCTATCTCCACCAATCCTGTAGTAACGAGTGATATTGAGGTTGGAAATTTGTTTTAATTGTGAATTATCATACAGTTTGGAGAAGGACGATCTAATTAACTAAATATATGACTAAATGAAAAGAAGAGCACTGTATTAACGCTAGATTGAACCCGTATCATGTTGTACTTACGGTAAAAAGAAAAAAAAAATGTTGACTGCGATTATTTACTGCGGCCACCCGGAATTTTCTGCGACGCATGTCGCACTACTTTCTCACACCGGGGAATTAACGAGTGCCTTTGTGAACCAGTTGAGGAGTTGTATGTTGCGAAGGATGCCTGCTTGAAAAGTTCGGTGATGAGGAAGTAAATGCATTTTGCTTCGGTTCTACTTGATTCAGTGGAGTCATTCACAGAGTGCATTTATTGTGATGCTGAGGACATCGGTTTGAGATGGAGCTCTGCGGCCGAGGCAAAGAATTTTTTCATTCTCCTTGAGGACTGCAGATGCGACTTCAGCAAATTTCTTGGGAATGAATAAGGCGGTACCAAAGTCCATTTTTGCTTCAGCCATTAGAAACTCTGATGGAGAGTAAGTATCTGAAGAGACGAGGGTTGAAAGCACATCTCCAAAGCAGCGAAACAAATAAGCTTCGCGGCAAAGTCGTTTTGAGATAGTCTTGAAATATAGGGCCTAAGCCATAAAAGTTCGTTCCGAGCAGGTTAAAATGGTCTTATTGGAATGTTAAAATCATTCACGATTTCTTGAAAATACAAATTAAATTTCTGTCGTAGGACCCGAGATCAACATAACAAATTTTCACCTGCGATGATAAGTGGAAAATGGCAGCAGCCACGGCCAACAACGTGCCAAATATAACGTACCTACAGTGGTACATATTTTTTAAGGTTACACTTAGAGCAATGAAATACTGTACTGCTAAACACAATTCTAGTTCATTAACCTTCCTAATACTTTCTCGTAGTTGACGCTTTACAAACTGGACATAAATAAATGTGCGATAAAATCATTCCGTCGGTGTATCATCACTAACAGATGGCTCAACAAGCCCAAACGATGAGGAACCGGAAGTGATGCTTTTTACCGCGCACGTGCAGAACGCCTCGTTGCATTGTAAACAAGCCAGGGACAGTCGAGTACGCCAACGAAGTTCGTGCCTTATTTATTGATTTATTGAACTCAAATCTTATACGTTATTTCACTAATTTACACTTAAATTTACAAAATGACCGTAGCTGTAAAAAAGTAGGGAACTGTACATCTCGAAGCAGGAAAAAAGTAGGAAAATAAGGAACTAAAACAATAAAAAATAAGGAAAAAGTAGGAACTCTACGACCCCTGTACTTATTTAAATCTCCTATACTTCAAGAAAAAAGTTGGACGATTGAATACGAAAATACTAATTCTCAATCACACCTAACTCCCAAGCTATTATGAAAGTCCTGATTATGGAAGAATAAATATGGCAAACCATTAATAGACCAAACAAAGCAGAATTTCTATGCTAATGCTTCGAGTCAAATCAAAACAATTAACTCCGAACTGCAGAGGCAAGTTTGTCGCATTCGATAAAGGAAGAGAGAAATGTGGCGACATCTAGCCAGACTCAAACTAGCATAAACTAAAACTTAACCTAAATTTTCCTGCAAAAGAGAAAAATAAGAACCAAAGCTTGTAAATCCAAAACCAAGCTAACATACATTCTATGTAGTTGAGCCATACAGAAAACCTTCCCACCGAATGCTCATAACGATGTTACGAAGCCTTCTTACCTGTACTGCTTGAAGTGAATTTCCCCCAGATGCGCTGTGTATTACTGAGCCTGCTGCACCTTTATTTAACAAAATGACATTGCCTTTTGACAGCTACAAAAAAAAAAAAAAAAAGAGGGAAAAATCATGAGATTACCTAATTGGCCATGCTAAATTTCATTAAAAAACTGGAGTTTATTTTTTTTACTATGAGTAACACGATAAATGTGCATAGTGAACCTATGTTCATTGCAAGCCTCACAGGAGGTGAAACATGACTAATTATTTTTACACTCTTTTTAAGACTCAAAACCCATGCGCACGCTCTTGAAAACAGTTTAACTTCTACCGGCTAACGAATAAGCAAATTTACCAGCAGTGACAGCACAAGGAAATGGCCACAAAATAATAAAATACGTTTACCATATGTTCCAATAGGTCACTGCTACCCACGACATCGTGATTTTGAAAATGTGGCCTCCTAGCTTTTTACCAATTTATAATTGGATGAATACAATAAATTATTATTATTTTTTTTTTTTTTTTTACAATTCCTCCCAGAAACACTAGTGAAAAAATTCAGTAGGCTGAAGCAGGCATAAATTTTCTTTGTTGGGTTAATTGCATCAGTGGTAATTGGTATAAATACAATGCTTTTGGCCTGATCATCTTCAAATTTACTGGCTACTTTCTGATTGTACTACTGTATTTACAGGACTGGTACATTACAGACAAAAAACCATTTAACGGTTAACGGCTAACTTTTGCACGGTATACTAGCAAAAGTACCTTTAATCCAGTATTTTACAGCTGCCATTGTTAGCACCATCGTGTTCTTAGATTGCAGTAGGAAGCTAAACCGTCGTAAACAATGACGAACATTATGTCCCAATGGAGGAGGAAGACAACTAACAGAAAGTCGAACAACACTTGCTCAGCTTCTCCCTTTGGCAAAAATTGGAGGCACGGCACCTCTCTTTTTCTGTCTCAGTCTAATCAGAGTGAAGCCCTTCTAAGTAGAAATTGCTTCGGCTGACAAACTATAGTTCTATCCATTTATTTAATTTTATACCTAAATTAATTCCTCATTGCACACACAGTACAGTCACAAAATTAAACGCAGTTTCAAGGTTCAGACAACAAAAAATCCAAGTTTAGATTTTAACCCTTTAAGGACTGCGTGCGCGCTAAGAACTGATAACTGACTTGTAGAAAAAAAATCGCAGCTTCTCACCCAGTTGAGGTAAGGGAATGAAACCTGTGTCATTTTTATCCTTGATGATCTGGCTTTCATAGCCCAGTTTAAATTTTACTGTAATTGGCTGGAAGTTTTCAATATGACTTGTAGAAGAGCTGTAAACAATGATTATACAGCGGGCGCATTCGGGCGCACCCGTCCTTAAAGGGTTAAAGTGTACCGTTTTTCAAGGCCATGTGTAAGCCATGTATTTATTTAGATACCGATTTAGAAGTTTAAAAACTTTTTGATCGTAACGTCTTCATAATCCTTAGGAAAAAATATTTATTTTAAAAAGCGTTTAAAGCGACAAAGAGAAATTTTTTAAATGCTCAGGTTTTACTGCTATCCTTACCTGTATTTTACACTTTCCATGTTTGGAAATGCTATTCGTCCCAACCTTAAAACTTTATGCCCTCCTGGTTCATGTCCCAGTGTTCCCTGGAGCCCATGGCTACAACGCCCGAGCTTCTCAACTCCCTCGCATAGTTTATTTGGGACGCGACCAGGATAGGTTGCATTATTTTCGTTCTTCAACCAGCAATGGATTCATCATCTCAGAAACCTAAATCTTGCCAAGGGAAGATGGACTCTAATTGTGGAAAAAGACTCAACCCGATTGACCCGCACCATCTCTGCAGGAGATGACCGTGCGACTTTGTAAGCTTTCTGTGCGATAATGTGGTAACATGAACAGCGATCTCGTGGTGGAGATACAAGCCACTCCCAAAACCAACTGCTATTTTTACGAGCTTAGTCCAATACGAAGAGGAGGAAAAGCTACTGAGGGCCAGTCTTAGAGCCAACTCGACTGCTGACCTCACCTATTCCGCAGCGAACGCCAAATTGAGATCCTTTTTAGCACTTCCACCCGAATCACGTGACAACAAAGCAATCGAAGGGGCCGTCAAGCTTATGAGGATAGCATCCGAATTCCAGTCGGACGCCATTAACTGGGGCACCCGGTCCTTATTTAATTCAATTTTACACCGAAGGGACGCATACGTGAGTGGGTCTCATAACGGGATGTGCATGGACACCCTGAAAAATCTGAGACTGCTCCCGCTTCACAAGGCCCAATACTTATTCGATGGTCAGTTGCTCGTGATTGCCCCAGACGTGCGTGATAAAGTGAGAGTGCATCCCCCCCTCCCAATGCCCCACCCCAGTGAGGAGGTGGACAAGAAAGAAGCAACTCGAATCAACGGCCATTTCATGGAGGGAGTCAGAGGACAGCCCCCCCCCCCCCCTTGAAACTCAAACAGCGGACAAAAAACCCCAGGGCCAAACTCGACAGATTCCAGGACCACAAGGCTACCCCAGGGTCATGGGTATGTTCCCTCGTTCACATGGGGGAAGGAAACCACAAAACCCCAAGAACTGTGATTTGGACTTTCTGTACCCTCCCCCCCCCCCCCCCCCCCCCCCCCGGGGGGGGGGGGGGGTACAACGACATTGGAAGGAGTGGGAAAAATTGAGGGGTCGACAAGTTCGTGTTAGACGTAGTGCGTTTTGGGTAGATCCCATTGTTCGAGCGACTTCCTTCACTAGTGCATCATCCACCGGTCTGGCAAGGAACCGCACAGAGTCTCCAGAATACGTAGAAGAGATACAGGTACTACTCCTGAAGGAGGCAATAGAGAGGGGTCCAAGGGGAACCCCGGGATTCTTCAATCCGGCACGGGTATTCCCCAAGAATGGAGGCGGCAGACGCCTCATCTTAACCTGCAACAGCTCAACGCACACATTTTGAACAGCCATTTCAAGATGGAGACCTTGAAATCGATCTGGGAAGCTCTCAAGGTAGGGGATTTCACAACATCTATTGACCTCCAGGATGCTTATTTACATATCCCGCTCCACCCATCGGTGCGCCACCTGTTTCGCTTAGTGTGCGAGGGAGAAATATTCCAGTTCAGAGTGCTTCCATTCGGGTTGTGCACAGCCCCCTTGGTTTTCACCCAGGTGGTGAAACCAGTGATTGCGAAGTTACACGGCTGGGGAATTCAATGTTTCGCCTACCTCGACGATTGGCTCGTAGCAAACCTGGACAACACGCTACTGAGCTCGCAGACAGCTAAGTGCACGGAAATCGTACACCGACTAGGCTTAGGAATAAACTGGAAAAATTCAAGGCTCGTCCCAGCTCAGTCATTCGAATTTCTAAGAGCGGAATTCAATCTTCTCTCATTCAGCGTGAAACCCTCTCCGGCATGGACTGCGTTGTTGATAGAGGGCGCGGGGAAACTATTGGAGAGAACGCTGATAACGGCAAGGGATCTCTCCAGAATAATAGGACAATTGGACTCCTGTGCGGACTTCGTCCAGTTTGGAGCATGTAGGACACGACCCCTACACTGGTTCCGTAACCATGAATGGAAACCACCATTGGGAAGACCGATCTCGCTCTTACACGTACCAGTGGAAGATGTCAGGTGGTGGACGGTACGGAACAACATTACTTTAGGAGTACCAGTTGACACCGGCGGCGGATTGGCTGCTGATGACGGATGCGTCATTAACAGGGTGGGGAGCGACCCTGGGTGTAGAACAGTCGGCCGGGAGTGGACACAACAAGATTGCGAGTTACACATAAATGTGTTGAAATTGCGAGCCATCCGCCTGGCAATCACAGTGTGGTAGGAGCGACTGCAGAACGGCGTTGTGACAACACGTCGGCACTTGCGTATGTGAAGAAGGGAGGGGGAATAAAATCATCCTCTCTATACAAGGAAGTAGGATTGCTATTCAATCTTTGCCTCCTCATGAACATTACGTTAATTCCAAGGCACATCTCGGGCAAACTAAATATGCTCGCGGACGAACTATCCCGGGGCGGCCTTCCTACAACGACGGAGTGGAGACTGCACCCGGAGGCGTGCAAGCCGTTATTTCCGAGGTAGGGGACTCCACTGGTAGATCTCTTCGCGACATTCAAGAATACACAGCTTCCGCTCTACTTCTCCCCATTCCTGGACGAGAAAGCTTTGGGAGTAGACAGCCTGAGTGCAGACTGGACAGGAATGGTGGCCTACCTCATTCCCCTCTTCAAACTGATTCATGCAGTCTTGAACAAGATCCAGGAGTCACCAGGGAGGTCATCTTGGTAGCACCGTGGTGGGAAGCGGCACCATGGTTTGTGGACCTTCGGAATGCAGCGAAGGAACCCCCACTAAAGCTCCCACTGTTCGTCCCTACTGTCACAGAACAGGGAATCAGTCCTTCACCCGAAACCGGAGGCCCTACATCTTCACGGGTGGCTACTCTAACTGCGGAGCTCACGAGTAAGGGATTCTCTGGGGAGGTAGTAGCGTCAGTTATGAAAGCACTGCGCGACTCCACCGTAGGAGTCAACGAATGGAAGTGGAGAGGGTGGCATGTCTGGTGTGTTTCGAAAGAAGTGGATCCCTGTGATCGCTCAGTGCAAGCAGTGTGTGAATTTCTTGAGGGAATCTTTAGAGCACGGCTGTCACCCCCTTGCATCAAAGGGTATAGAGCCGCACTCAATTCGGTGCCATCCCTAATTGGTAAAACTAAAGTTGTGACGAACTGTGTGATACCAAATTAGTGCAGTCGTTTGCAGTACGGCGACCCAAGACTAGACGCCTGTGCCAACGGTGGGACTTGCCCAAAGTCCTGCATTTCCTCTCAGGACCCAGATTCGAGCCTTTGACAAAGGCATCCTTTGAAAACTTAACCATCAAGACAGTTTTCTTGGTGGCCCTAGCGACGGCAGCCAGGCAAGGGGAACTAGCTGCTCTAGCAAGGAGAAGAGACTTCCTTCGCTACACCAGCAACTGGTCGAGGTTATCTATGCTGCACCCACCCGGATTTAGAGCTACGACGGCAAAACCACAGGACAAACCGGCCCCGATCATCATCGAGGCGCTTACAAACATTCTAGGGAGGGATTGTGTTGAACGTAACCAGTGCCCTATCATAGCACTGAAACACTATTTGGCAGCTTCGAAGGAAGTAGTTGAGTGTGCCTCTAGAGAGTCGCGTTTAAAAGACTGGACACAAACCACTGGTTGTGAGGATTTCCCCGGAGGGTGCCCCCACCAGCGAAGGGGTGACCCCGGGACTGATAGGAAAGTGGATATGCAGGGCTATCACGGATGCCTACGTGAACACGGATGATAAGCGAATGGGCGAAGGAATGAATGCCCACGAGTTGCGGGCCATGGCGACTTCGTGGGCATACACCATGAGAACGACTCTGGAGGAGTTTCTGGCAGCAGGCAGGTGGACAAACAAGACAACGTTTATTTCACACTACCTTAGAGAAGTGGATGTGGGAGAAAGCGATTACAGGAAACAGGCATTCGTAGCTGCAGGATGCGTAGTGCAGCGGAAGTAAAGATGTAAGTCGTGCCCTTTTTTCCCCCAGTTTACTTTACGAGGCAATTTTGGGGGAATCGGTTTAAGTCAAGCGCAGGGTTCGACGTCATTCCCCCTGTCGGGGAGAATACGACAAATTCAGCGTAAAATACAGGTAAGTATTTTAGGATAGCAGTAAAAACGGGGTTTTACCCCTAAAAATAGTTTTTACTTATCGTAAAATACTTACCTGTAGGAACCCTCCCGCCTCCCACGTCGAACCACCTTCAGAGATGGGGAGACAAACTATGAGAGGGAGTTGCAGAGCTCGGGCGTTGTAGCCATGGGCTCCAGGGAACGCTGGGACATGTACCAGGAGGGCATAAATAAAGTTTTAAGGTTAATAGCATTTCCAAATATGGAAAGCGTAAAATACAGGTAAGTATTTTAGGATAAGTAAAAACTATTTTCAGGGGTAAAACCCCGTATTTTTCCCACTTTTCGATTTGGTCTGGTCATCAGGCTTCATTTACAGGCAACGA
Source organism: Lithobius niger (assembly GCA_023313725.1). Classification (NCBI taxonomy): domain Eukaryota; kingdom Metazoa; phylum Arthropoda; class Chilopoda; order Lithobiomorpha; family Lithobiidae; genus Lithobius; species Lithobius niger. Next base: position 69,812 of record JAHWFP010129788.1, read on the forward strand.
GGCTCTTAACAAAAGACACTGAACATATTGTTATCATAGTTGAAGAATCAAATAAAACAGAACTATACCGTATGCTACTTACTTGCACAGCCTGAAGCCCAGAACCTGGATTCGTTTGGATCACTGACTGTTGATTCGGCTGAATAACTGACTGCACTTGAACAGGCTGTTGGTTGGGGAGAGCCGCAACATGGACAATAGACACAGCACCTCCAGCAGTCGGCACTGCTATTGTTTGGCCAGTGGCAGTCGTAACAACCTGCAACAAAATTTACTTGTGTGTTATTAACACTGCAATTCAACCAACCGGCATAAGTTAACTTAACTTTTACAAAATAACGCAAAAATATTAAAACTTAACGGACTAGAGCTGCGCCACTACATGTAAAAATAGAGAAATGTAAAAGCAGAAAGGGCCATAACAAAAACTTCCAAGCAATCATATCCAAAAAACTTTACAAAATTTCGAGTTACAAATGTAAGCCATGCATTTGAAAAAGTGGATAAAAATCGTACAAAGTCAGTGGTACACCCAGAAATGTTTTTTTTGGGGGGAGGGGGGGCCCTCAAACAAAAAAAATCTAGGAGGTATAAGGAGGGAAGAGGATTGCATACGTCCCTGTGAGTCTTGAAAAGAACAAACTTTCAGCAGTTTAGTGCTTAGAAACATAAGAATTTTCACAATTTTTGCAATTTCAATAAATGTGTTATTTGTCTATTTCGGCCAAATTGGATTCCCAATTAATTTTTTTGAGGGGAGGGTGGGGGGCAGTTAGAGGGGACATTGCCATCCTTTGAACCATCGTTGTATTCATTTATATTGACTAACACTATGTTTGGTTTTTTTTACCAGATTTTCATGGCTACTAAATAATAATAAAAAACATTGAACAACCTAAAAGCTACTGCTTCCTTTATTTTCAGAGTTACAGGGTTGGAAATATCTGGGCGATTTCGTCCACTTTACAGATTTAGTCCTTAAATAAAATTATATTCAACACAATGCATAAAATTCACACAACAATTTGCTGCTGTCTGAGTTCTGCCTTGATGCCATGCATATCATTTACACTCCGACAATTTTTACGCACAGATATGAAATAAAACAATAAAATTGTTTGTACATTACACACAAAGAAAAAACGTTTTGTTTTCTATAATGCTAATGAATACATGGGTTACTTCCCAGTTATTTCCATCCCTGAACAATACCATTTCACCAACACAAATAAACTGTTAAGCGTCTGTCAATACCAAACCTGCAATTTGGCACAAAATAAATCCTCTATTCAACCAAAATCTATTACAAAAACGATCAAGGAAACTTAATCAGCAAGAAAAAAAAACTATGGATTTGTCTCATTACAAACAATCGTGCAAAAACGCACTAGAGAAAAAAAAATGCTACAAATAAAATTGTACAACTGTTAGGTAGAGGGGTTTTGGAAAAATCCATAACTCTTCACCTGTGTTGCTGGCGAGTGAGCCGATTCTGACTGCGATGGCGAAACAACAGCCTCCATGCTCCCTGACGATTGAGAAACAGCAACAGTGGTAGCACCGGATGATTGACTAACGACCACGTTTCCTTGATCATCCACCATAGCTTCCATATCAAGTCACTAGAAATGAAAGGCATCATTTCAGAGCAACATGAGCACCAATACACAGATACAGACAGCAGCATTTCATCTCCCTACCATTTACACTGACTAACATTGAGGTATCAATTTAGGGCCAACCCTCTCAAATGTCAATCCAGAGGCAATAGCTACTTAGCCAGTACACCATAGAATTCTCTTAAAATATTTCCTAGTTTCGACTCGCTAGTTAGGCAACATACTTTTAAACAACACACAATTTTTGTAGTTTATGCCTCTGTTGAATTACAATTTTCTTTAAGCCTTCAAGCCCAACATAATTGCAGGCATATTGGTTGTGTAGCCCATAGGCTAGTGAACCATAAAAACATTTAACTTTTACAGTTCCCAAGAAAAACAACTATTTAGCTACCAAGCTAAAGCTACTCTAGGGTTTCACTTCTTGTTGTAAATAGCCAATCTGGCGAGTAAGAGTGACATTCATATGACTAATTGTTGGTTTTCATTCAACAAACTTCAAGTGGCGACCAACATCGGAGAGGGTCGTCTAGCGCCGGAAACGTTAACCACAAATAATTGCACAAGTATGAACTACTTTATTGCACAAGCTATGCATCAAACACAACATAAAGGCATCATTTTGCTTGCAGAGCCATAGAAGAGTTCTTTCTGCATTACAGAAACAGAATAAAATAGTATTATTACACTGACAACATTCCAATACAAATTCTAAAGGCCTGCGCAAGATTCCAGTAGCACACCAGTTCCAAATACAGCTTCACTGAGGTATTTTTTAAAAATCATACTAGCCTACCATTCCTACCAGCTAAGCTAACTACACTTGACTGCACCTTGGCAACCAAAATCGGCAAGGGTGAATATTTTTTGCTTCTAGGTAGTTTTTGACTTGGAATAATTTCATAGTTGGGAAAATTTGAGAAAACTGGCTCGTTTTCCTGTGCTTTCCACATGGTTTTTTTTTGGGGTGGGGAGAATTCTTCCGTTCTATTATTATATTTACAACCTGGAAATATTACCACTGGTAATTAGCTTTAGATTCCCAACGATGCATACTCTATTCTAAGGATGCACCGATGTGCTAAAATGCCGATTCCCATGTTGAAAAAACTTCGGCCGATATCCGATTCAGATATCTCATGGTCCGATGTTTAAGAAAGTAAAGTGAAAACAAGTTACATTTTTCATGGAATCAAAAATAATTAAGAGAATTTCGCAAATAATATTTAAAATTTATGCAGACCTAAAATTTAGCACCCAGAAGTTACTTATAGACACATCTGGTCACAAAATGGTTTAATACAATTTTGGATATCCGATGTTTTAACATCTGCTGCCTAAAATTGATCCGATGTTCCTATGACCGATGTTAACAAAAAAGGCAGATTTCCCATGTCCGATGCTAACATCGGTGCACCTCTACTCTATTCCATACATTCAAATTTTACTAAAGTCTGGTATCCTGAATGTAGAATCGATGAAGCACTGCAAGCTCCCCTAGTGGGGTCTGGGGCAGAGCCCCGGAAGCTGAAGCATCTTGCGCTATCATAGAGCTTATTTCTGGCTTCCCAGTTGCACATTTTGTCCACTGACAGGCGATTTCGTCGGGCATCCTAAATACCAGGATACGGCAGATTTTGCATTATGCTGTGTCCTTTAAAATGTTACTTAACGCTCACGCAAATTGGTAAAAAATAAAACTAGATGCAGAGATACTAGGAGCATTAAGCCCAAAGACGGGTAACATTTTTCCGAGTGGATTACAGTACTTTCCGATAAATCAACATCAGAGCTGTAGGGTTGTACAGTTTGCCCACAAATGCAATGGTACAGCTACTATGTAGTACTAGGAGGTCAAAGTCATTTATGTAAGGAGTTAAGTGTGTGTCATGTTGTTAAGGCTAGTATTTCTTGCAGTTTATAAACCACAGCTATTGAAAGATGATATATCAGTAAAAATTACCTAAGGTAACGAGCAGTCGCTCAACATAGTAACCATAGTCAGCAATCCCTGGCCACACAGTTAATGAAAGCGGGTGTTACTCCAAGCATGCACAATACTGATGCGCCAGATCTTTTTTCGTCTGTGCATTTTATTCGTTCTTTTAACTCTCGGAATAACCACTGAAGTGACCAATTAACACTGGTTCAAGGTTATCTGTAACTGTCCGTTAACTTTGCCACAAACAAAATGCTATGCTGTGTTAAATTCCAACTTCTATGACACAGCAACGGAAAACTTTTATCATGGTACAAATCAATATTGTGAAACGTGCTAATGCTCTCTCATAGCTCTTCTTGAGGTTGGTTTTAAGTAGGCTAGCATGTTGTACCGATTTGTTGAAATGCACATGAATGATGCTAGGTATTTGCTGCAGCCGCTTGCTAGTCACAATAAGCCTTCTGTACACTTCCGCCACTTTTGAAAATATTAGCGCACACACCTCTGTCACGACTGCAACAGCGCTCTCTATTATAAAAAAAAAACCTAACGGCAGTAACCATCAGTTAAGAATACACTAGCATTTAGAATAGAGAATTTGGTTCGAGAGTAGACATATTCATCCATGCAACATGGTGACGAGACTTTTAAATGAAGCTAATGTGACTCGTTAAAGAAATCCTTTTATTTATACGGGCGTGTTTCTGTAGTGTTTAAATGCGATAATCAAATGTTATTACTTCAGCAAGTTACGTTGAGAAAGCCTATTAGCTACAAGGAAGCAACGTTTTAATTTGTTGCGTTCACTAATTTTTGGTCACTGAATCTAATTGATAAAACCGTTTGTCTATCTGTACCATTCTGAAGTTGAAAAAGACGACGGATGGACAACGTCGTTGCAATAGTCTTCTCAGCAGTTTTGGCCGTTCAGAAGACTAAAATGAAGGCTCTTAAATTAAATAGCTCTACGATACTGTCTGAAACTTCAGTCACTGACCAGCTGTGGGTTCTGCACCTACGGCCGGTTAAGGCAAACAAATTTTGTTATTCATAGACCAATTATTACAGTTAGCATTCCATCTACAATAACAATTTGCTGAAGTAAAATTGAAGACGACTTGAATAAAACTTTAAAAAAACGGGACTTCTTTACCGAATGCCAACATCACTGCATGGCAGTCTGCGGCAATGTTTTTTTGGGGGAAGCCACACTAACGTGAAGGTTTCACGAGACGAAATCGATGCACAAAAAATACTCTGGCTGTTAATTTAGATCAGCTAAAAACAACATTTGACAGCACAAGAAAAACGGTTTAGTCATACTACATGACTGTGGCAAGGGTTGAAACACATAAAACCGCTGGGGCTGTTAATTTAGACCAGTTTTTCTTTGAACAACTGCAGCAAGCTCGCTCCAGCTTCTGCATTGCTCCAAATAAAGTCGGTCAGGATGTCCAAATTACTCTTCTCAACGAAAAGCCGATCTTCAAGTCGGAGCTGCACGTTGACATGTCTTAACTCAGCCATTATTCTCGCACCTTCTACAAACCGGAAGTAGCACAACTGGCAGTTAGTAGTAAAAATGAAGGAAGCAGTGAACAAGGCCCATTGAGACTCGTCACATGCTCCCCCTCCACGAAACTTGGACCAAGGTGTTCAGTTTGATGGCATAAAAAAAATCTCAAGTCTGACCACATGACTGTGTTAAGGTTTGAAACCCATAAAAACTCTGGGGCTATAAATTTAGAACAGTTTTTCTTTAAAACAACATTTGGCAGCATTAGCAAGTGGTTAGTCGTACTATAAGACGGTCAATAGCACGAGAACACACGTATTATAGCATTGACTAATAATGAAACCTGAAGATTTATGAAAATGTGTTTTATCCGTTTGTCTCTTAGGAATGTGAACAGGGCTGACTTGTTAATCGCAATTCACAACCATTTCCGATTACCACATAGGGCTGGCCTACCCAATTTTTTTTTTTCACATCCACCCAATACTAAAATAAATAGTTCAAATTTTCATGCAGTTCTACTTTGTACCACTAGTGGGCAGCACAGGCTCAGATTCAAAACCAACTGTTGGCTAAACATTTCCAACCACATGACACTCGCAGAATACTACAACTTCTTATGTAGCTAAGGTTACCATCTTAAGAGACCCACCTAAGCCAACTGGCAGCTGCCGACTCTGAAGTGGGATCAAGGCACACTCAACTGATACAAAGCCAGCCACAAATAACCAGTTCCAAAAATTGGTAGACGACGATAACAGTGATTGAACGAAAACATTACAAAGGAAAAAAGTCACACTTACACCACCAGACACTGTGAAAACAAGTTTCCTGAAAACGAATTGAATTTTCGGAGACAACCGTTCCCTTTCTTCTGAAGCAAAAGATACGGCGGCTTCAAACAGTCATCTAGAGTTGGCAGTCAAAACAACCCTTTCGAACGGCTCTACCACTGATTTCTTAAGTGTCGATGGGGAGCGTCTTGTTGGCTTGTTGTCAAGCCTAGAGATCAAGTCAGGGCTGAGAAGACTTTCGACTAGATCGTAAGCAGGGTCGAAAGTCTCCTAAACCCAGACTTGATTTCGAAGCTTGACAAGCATAAAGAACTGACTAACTCCAACAAGACGCTCCCCATCGACTCGTAGAGATCAATGGTGGAGCCGTTCGAAAGAGGATGGTTTCGATTGCCAACAGTGCTCGAGATAACAGTTTGAAGATACCGTATATTTTCTTCAGAAGAAGGAACGGTTGTCCCCGAAAATTTTTCAGGAAAACCTGTTTTGAGTGTCTGGTGGTGCAAGTGTGACTTTTTTCCTTTATAATTACAAATAATCAAAACAACCAATCTGTGTTAACTAATTTGTGTATGTAATATTCTACACAGAACTACAATATATTTGCTACAATATATTTGCTAGTGCCTGGCCCACCAGATAAATGAATTCCACTTCGGCACATTTTGCCTTAAGATTCAAGGTGGTTATATTCCAATCTTCCTTTCGTGGCCGTAACACTAATCTACTCAAGAATACCATAAGGGGAAGCTGGGAAGGTGACCTTCTCA
>JAHWFP010129789.1:11587-24415 GCA_023313725.1 Lithobius niger
GAGTAACACTAACATTGTTGTGTCACAAGTAACGACACGACAGAAACATACCCCTTTTCCTGGGTTGGGAAGAGCTGTTGTCACGAAATGGTGACTGGGAAAGACTATTCACTATTTTGGCTCTTCTTTTATTGTTTTTCGAACCTTTCTTCTCTTTGTTGACTTCCAGAATTCTGTATGTAATAACGGTTGAAATCTTTGTAGTTCTTCCATCTCTTTTTGTAAGTGTTAGCATTGGGATTTTTGGGAGTAGTGGGTGTCTTTGCCTTGTCCTGTAATTAGGTGCTAGTTCGAGGAGTTGGCCATTAAACAACTCTTCAAAGTTGTGTCTAGGGAGAAGAGGTAGTTGAACAATCACATCAGTCGGAGTGTTGACGGCCGAATCAAGGACAGCGTCTCTTTTATGGAAAACCATAAAAGTCTTGGAGCCCAATTAAAGCAGTTCTTGTGGAAGGAGGAAGCATGCCTCATCATATTCTTGCAATCATTCAGGATCAAATCCTAAGCTAACTGTCGCTTTTTTCAGCCAAAAGTCGTTTAAGAGCAGCGGTGGTTGCAAAAATAGCCAGGTCGGCATGTGAGCTTGCCCGAATGCAGCTGCGAAGATATTCTTCGTAATTTTGAGGCCTCATGGTGTATGAGGGGAATTTTAAGAGTGGAGTGAAGTGTAGTACTCTGCTGCTTCAAAAATGTCGTATCTTCTTTTATAAGGAGTGCCCTTTCCGTTTGAACGAAAACAGAGTTGCCAGCCCTGCTCTGCCCGCTAAATTGTTTTTATTGCTTAACAAAAATATACATTACCTGTAAATTTTAGCATTCTTGTTCTCGAATGCTTTTTACCCGAGACATAGAATTTAAGTTGTTTAGAGCCGGCCAGCTCAGTAACCCGGTGCGCATGCATATGTGCACACCCCTGGTATAACAACGCTGAAGAGTGACATAGTGCCATCTTTATTCCTCTGAATACGTCATGGTGGTGACTCAAGAGGGGAGGTAGGGTGGGTACAGGTAATGTATATTTTGTCAGGCAATAAGAACAAAATTTAGCCGGTCGGACAGGGCCGGCAACTCTGTTTCTATATGCCTTTGAAAATAAACATTACCTGTAAATTTTAGTTTCTTTGTTTGCCAAACATATTAACCTGATAATTTAGCAGTACATTGTCGTCAATTTAATGTCTCCCTGGGTTTTTTTTTGGTTGTTAGTAGCCGCCTGCTTGCATGACCCATTGCGCATGCGCAGCCCTTTCTATATAAGCGATAACGTGGTCGGTCTCGGCATTCATTTTCCTCCAGAGGTTCCTACGCGTCACCTCGTCTCTCGACTTTCGACCAGGAATTTGGATTTTCTCTTTCGCTTATCTCCTTGCGATGGAAGCCGCCCTTTCGCTCATCGCTCCGGCCTCGGATGCTGTGCTCTCTCCTGTTGCTACTCCGACCGTCCGCGACGACCACTGTGCGCCTGGGTTAGACCGGGACGTTCATGTCGTCAATGACGAAGACGATTCCCAATTGCAAGATGGCCAACGCACTCCGCCGCCTCCCGACCTCACGGCCTTATGAGGACTTATGGCAAGCCAAAGCACTTTTCCGGGACGCCAAAAGGAAACTCCGTCAGGCCTCATCCCAGATTGGCCTTTCGACCACCAACTCTCCGCTTGATCTCTTGTCCAAATCAACACGCAGAGAACACAGTGTAACTCGTTCTGAAGCCCACAACCTCGTTGAAACGACACCAATGCCCCCTCTGTCGCGTATCTCGTCCGCAGCCGGATCAACACACATGTTTGGGTTGCGTCCACTGTGAGTCATGAAAGCCGTAAACACCTTTCGCCCATCTCTGACTCCGCCGCCAAGAAGCGCAAGCATTCTAACCCCCTTTCGACCAACACTAACGCACCGATTTCTGCCACGTCGCAGCAAGCCCAGACCACTCAAACGCCTGCTGCGAAACACATTCATTTCCCGGACGACAATGCTGACGACCTGACTATTCCCCTGACGTCTCTTCTCAAAACAGTGGAAGACACAGTTCCACACTGCTTTTTATACAAACCAACCGAGTCTGCCAACGCCTCAGTGATAAACAGAGGCCTCAAAATCGGCTTTGGATTCGCCCTACGTGACAAGGACGCCAAACCCCGCATTCTCTTGGATCAATCAACAACCTTGCTCACCGGTCTGCTCCGGAATGGCGGCTCCCTCCTGGGCAAGGGTGAGCCTTTATTACTCGACACGGAACCCCCCACGCCTCGGCCCGGCCGCGAGTCAAGCTTTTTTCGTCCCTTTGGTGACGGCGCGGAGATGTCGAAGCTGAAGAATGAAGTCATGAAAGCGGGCTCGCCACCTCGTACGTAGGGAGATCAAGTGAGGAATGTGACGGTGATTGTCCCGTGTTACGGGCAAGATTTTGCTTGTCCAATAGCCATTCTGATCGGCGTTGCATGACGGTGATCTTGTTCCAGGTAGCACGGCTGAGTGAACGGCAGATATAGCACGGATTGCGGAAGTTAGCACAGGTATGGTATTTCTGGCAGAGTTGGTGTGGATCAATTCTTGGCATGCTGGAAACAATAGCGGCGCACTTACATCGTTCAGGACTGTTGGGAAGGACGGCGGATAGAGTACTAGAAAGGGCAACTTTGCATGGTGGCACCTCGGACAGACCTCCACGACGTTGAACCATAATGAACTGTTTGATAGTCCGATTTTGATGTGATGGTGACGGTGAACCTCCAGTGGTCCTGACTGGCTCAAGGAGTTTTTCCACCAAAGCGCCGGTGTGTGCAAGGAATTGTGGGAAGGAGACGAGTCGAGACGACGCCTAGTAGGGGCGTTGATGCCGTTGTCGTTGAAGCCTTTCGCGGAAGGCGTGCTGAAGGTGCCTGAATGAAGGGCAGGCTGGGAAATACGCTGAGAAAATGTGACGGAAGGTGGTCAGGGTGTAGATGACAGATTGTCTTTGAGGTGAGGTGACGCGACATTGGAGTGACAGACATGGGCTGGATCGAACAAAATTCCAGGAGGGGATAGGTGATGGTCCAAAGGGGGTTCTACTGTGACGAGCAGTTTGAAGGTCGCCGGTCAAAAGATGTGAACGCGAGTCCACAGCTGATCCCTTCAGCGACAGACGCCGAAGGTGAAGAATGAACGCAGATTTGCGGGCAAGATGATGATGTCTCCAGCGACGAAAGGCATGAAACGACATAAACGACAGACCAGCCAACGTGAAAGTGTCGAGAGCAGAGACGTCATGAAGGATAAAAGTTGGAGGGGTATAAACCAGAAATTTACTGACATAAATTTTCCATCTACCCAAAAAATTGACTAATTTTTCCGACCGATTTGCCCACTAACCAAAAATTATGTATTTTGCCGACTGGTTTGCAAACTGGCCCAACATTGGAGTGGTGTGACACCCCCCCGTAAAAGTCCCTGGTCGAGAGACACTGTACCTGATGGTGAAATGTGATAAGCATCATGGTCTCTGCACACCAGGATGCCAGATACGGGATCTAGGCCGAGGAGAATGAGGTTGTCAATGAATGACAGCCGAGCCCTGTCGATCGATGAAGTGGCTGAAGCTAGACACGGAAAACCGGAGCAATGGTGCAGGAACGCTGAGGAAAAGAAAAGGTTGTGAGGTTCGGTTGACGAAGGGTGAAGGATGGATGGTCAGAAAGTGTTCTTGGTCATAGGACTGATGGCGAAGAATGTTTGCGAAGGGCTCTTCGTGAAGCTACTTGGAAGGACGTGCGGCTGTCAAGACGATGGAAGGCGAACCATTCCGAACCTACTGTAAAAGCAGTCCACAAGAGAACTCGCTTTTCACTTTTTTTTAATTTTACTCACGTAGCGCAAGGCCTCGCTTAGGCAGCTCAAAAGCCTCATTATTAAAAATGCTGCATCTCTGTGAAAAATGGACCAATTCGGCTAAAATTTGTTTTGTTTAATAGCCCAACATTTTAGCTTTCATTCTGCGGGAACAGATCCCGAAATTTCATTACCGCTAATTCGCTATAACGTTAACAAAAACGTTCCAAAATCGCCAAAGCATGCAGCGCTAGCCGCCATTTTTTGCAAATTTGTATTCACTGTAAACACGTTTGGATATTTCTTTGGGCATAAAGCCACGTAGTTTAGTGCTTGTTTCAGGGAGCACAAATGTCAGCATCCCATTGCTATGCTTTCAGTTATTATACATGTAAACATCGTACTTAATGTTTTTATCTGAACAGCAGTGACGATCTCTGTGTCCATAAAAAGGTCGACTACATTTCCCATTTCTTTGCGGGTACAATTAAATAATGCCCTGCGAATACAAAATGCGTTTTAGCATTAACTAAACTACATTATTTAATCTTTTCCCTAGTGTTTATAATAGCAACATTTATCAACGTAAAATTTTCCCATTAGCCAACTCGGACAACATGGCTTAGCTTTATTTTTAATAATTAGCGGACAGCAGTGTATCTTGTATTTTTTTCAGAGATCTCCCATCCTACAGTCGTGACTCATGAATAGCTTTCTACTCAGCCATTTCAAGTTTCACTTTCAAATTTCCACTCCAACGATTTTTCAATAGCTCTACTTGATTCAATGCATTTGAGAATTCAGTATTGTGGAGGTTGCCTTTGTTCTCGGTGCAAACGGATTCTGGAGGCCTTTTTTCAGCCACTCAGGGCTCAGCTTTGGCCAACCAGCCCAACCACTCACAGGCCTGAATAGTAAGCCAATCAGGGAGCACCTACGACCAATACTTTTGCTTGCCTTGTTGCCCAGCAACAGATCCGCTTCATGTCAATCTTATGACGTCAATAGCCAAACAATAGAAAATCGCATCCTCGAACGTCCGCGCAGCAGCGGCCCTTTAGTATATAAAAAACGCAAAGTAAACAAACAACAGCACTTGCTCCAACAATGAAGCTACGAGTCACTACGACAGTTGGGATGGAGATTCCGAAGGTCCGTATGTTGCTATGCCAGGCAAGGTAGTGGTTAGCAGTTATTTTCATTTTTGGAAAAGAATTTTATGTTGGACTCTGCCATCGGCAATTCAGACACCAGTCCTTCATAACGTAAGGGTTTGTCTGTTCCCTTTCTAAAAAAACGTTCGTTTCTAATTTATAAGAAGTAAGCTGATCTTGAAATTAATCTAACTCTTCAGGTCTCGTAGCATTATTGATGGTAGAACCCTGGTAATTCTAGCCCAACTCAAGAGGGAAAGGTTTTAGGCATAAAGCATCTTGTCTAAACCTAGCTGTTGTAATTTAATGTATGTTCCATTGACTTAAACAGAAACCAACTATTTCTAGTTGAAATTGTAATTCTTGTTGAACTAAAGTAGCTGTTCACTTGTGAATTTTTATACTGTAAAATTCCGTACTGCTTTTAATTTAAAGCCTTCTTGTTTATTTAAACTTGTTTTTAAAATAAAACCAAGAGTTTAAAACTGTTTTGTTTCTCCATAATTGACGCTAATTTGAGGTATTTAAATAACGAAAACCCATCTTATTTTAAACCTAGGAAATTAAGCAAATTAACAGACCCACTGTTGGTGGCAGCGACCACTGAACTTAGTATCTTTACCCCAACTTGTAGTAGAAATGAGCAGTGTTTTTATTCCGCAAAAGTAAAATCGAAGTTAAGACTGAAACCGTAAACACACCAGACTAGCAGTTCTGTCTCAAGCATCCGTAGGACAGACAGCGCCGCTACACTACCAAATGGTGACAGATAGGGTTGCTTGACCCAGATGAGTAACGTTGAGCTGTCACCGTGGTCGTGATGACGGTGGCTGGTTGATAATTCGAGGCCGGTGACTGATGGAGTAGGTGCCGTTATTCCCAGAACAGATGAAAGCGTACTGGTAAGGAAGACGTGGATGAAGAGAAGACTGATGATGGTGGTCGGTAGGTGTGCTGTTGGTGACGCTTGCTGTCATTGCCGGCCGCTGTTGCAGAAGCCAAGTCGCTGTTGCTGTCGGACAAAAGGCTGAAACCAACAAAAGCTGGTGGAGCCACCTGGGAAGAACTCAGGGACACGAGTTGTCAGGAGATCGATGGGCCCATGGTCATCGGAATGAACGTAGGTACATGATCAAGGGCATCTGTTGTTGCCGGATGGGGAGTTAAGACGCTGTCTGTCGAGGACGACAGGTGGGGAGTGATGCTTGCGAAGGGCTACACCTGACGATGTTGATGTAATCTTTTGAAAGGAGGTGATGGTGAATGCCGCGACGTCCGCTTGCTTGTCGCGGTAGTCACGTGTGGCTCTGACAGCACGTGAGCCTGGTCTATCGAGAGAGGTTGAGCGGTGGTTATAAGAGCTGCGAGAAGAGTGGGATGACAGGTCGCGAGGAGCTTCAGACGACAGGTCTAGAAGAGCTTTGGACGGAAGGTGTAGAAGAGCCTCAGATGGAGCTGCAGAAGACAGATCGGGGGGAAGGGGGTAACAGGCAACAAGTCTAGAGGAGCCTCGGGCGAAAGGCTTAAGAGGAGTAGCAACGATGGTTCTACAGGAGCTTCAGATGAAGGGCAAGAGGGGCTTCAGACAAAGGTTTATTATAGAAGAGCTGCAGATGACAGGTCCAGAGTAGCTGCAGACAGCTGGTCCAGAGGAGCCGCAGACGACAGGTCCAGAGGAGCGATAGCTCTGGACGAGCCTTAGATAAAAGGCAGAGAGGAGCTTCAAACGGAGGGGTTTATAGAAGAACTTCGAGAGGAGCTGCAGAAGAAGGTGTAGTCTGTACGAGCTTCAGATGAACGGGAGATGAATTCACGGACTGACCGGAAGGGACAGGAGATGTGGTGGAAGTGTTGATAATAGTGCCATTGATGTGATTGCAAGTCGTATGAAAGGCATGATGAGCGATAGCTGGCAGAGGAGAATGGCATCCGCTGGAAGAAGAGGCCGCGACAGGTGGGAACGTAGTTGAACGTCTTGGGGCAGTCATTGCTAGGCAAGCGAGAGGCAGTCGAAGGTCCCGACGAAAAGACGAAAAGCCAACAACAGTTCATCATGAACAGGAGATGGGCAGGCCAGAGAAATGGTCATCCAGGAGGAAGGGCTTTCACAGCGTCTAGGATCTTGCCATCGCTGTCTAAATGGTCTTGAAGTTGACAAAAGGATGGGTAAGAAACGAAAGCGTGTCCACACGCAGTGGCCGCTAGAGAAGAAAAGATAGCACCAGCGCCTCGGCACTTTTATAGGAGGGGTGCGCACACGCATGTTCACTGGGTGACCGAGCTGGCTGGCTCTAAACAAATCTCGAGGGTGAGAAGCATTCAAAAACAAGAATGCTAAAATTTACAGGTAATGTAAATTTCAGCATTTGTAGAAAAAGAATTTCTTCATTTTTGGGTTATGGCGTGGGAGGTTTTTCAATACGGAAATAGGTTTTCTTTCTTTACAGGTTTAACTCTCATTGTTGAAGTGATAAAAAAGAAACCTCTGATTGTGGCAGGTGAAGAGGAGTGGATTTGATTAAACCCGAGTTAGCTAGTAGAGTGGTGAATTATCAGGATATTCTTTTGGAGGGAGAAAGTCTTTACAAAACTTGGAATTTGAAAGGTTCCTGAAGATGGCACTATAAAAAGCATCACAGGGAATGAAATCCGGACCCTCATAAAAAATACCAGATTTTTGTCTCGATGCTTTCTCTTTAGGCTTTCTACTGAGAGGCGAGCGTGACGGTCATCCTCAGAATCGGATAGTCGGAAGATCTGTAATAGGAATCATCGGAGTTGTCAGATTCGTAATAATCATCATTATTTTCGTCGAATTAGACTCTTTCTTTTCGGTGACATGTCATCTGCTCTTTGGACCAAGGATCGCTTATGCAGTTTCTTTTATCATTGTGTTCGTTAACCGAATGATCGCCATCATACGAATTGATCAAACGGCATTTCGATGAAATGGACACACAGCATTTACATCTCCTTTCCTTTTGACGATTCGGTGATTCTGCGATTTGCTGAGTCAGTGAAATGTCTATTAGGTGAATCGGTCTTTCTACGAGCTTCGGAGATTCGGTCAAATTGAGTTTGTGTAGAAATTACATTTTTATCTTTTTGCGATTTGCCGACAGGCGACATAACGTCTCGCCAACAGGGCGACTTGACAACTTGATGGTAGAGCGACTTGACGATTCGCCGCCAGAGCAACTTGACGATTCGCCGGCAGCATGACTTGTCGACTCACCAAAGAGTGACTTGGCGACAGTGTAAATGATGATTCGCCGGCAAGGAAACCTGATGAATCGCCGACAGGACCCTTGACGAATTGCCGACAGGACGACATGCTGACTTAGGTTGCTTTCCCATTGTTCAACTCGTTTAATTCGTTTTGTATTTTCTCAATTCTTTCTAGCAATTCCTCTGTCGATGAAGTGTCACTTTTGTCACGTTTTTCCCCCTCTATGTTCACATAAGCCTTTTCGTGGTCGGGAAATATTAGGGAAGGGCTTATCTCATGAACATACTTGGGGGATTGTGTGTCGCAAACCTATTTACGTTGCCTTTTGGAGAAGTATATCGAACCCACAACCTTTGAAACCAAAGGCCGGAGTCCTACCACTCAGCCATTCTCAGGCATTCTTGGATTGCTTTTTTATGTAATAGTTCTTGAATTTTTGTCGAGAGCTTTGGGGTTGTCTGGGACAAATGCTGCCAAGAAGGCATTTCATAATGAATGTTGGTCCAAAGCTGTCTTGAATGATGAATAGGATTTGTTGAATGTTCGTTAGTATTCTAGCTCTTAACACTTTTATTCAGTTAATTTAGCCCTTTTCTGCTTGGCACCGTCAAGGATTTCGAGTCCGTATTAGTCTCGGTCTGTTGCCCCAACTCCGAAGGAGACCCCTTTTTAAGGGAATTATGAGAATTTTTAGCGACACTTTTAATGTCTTTCACTATACCACTTTCTTTTTTACTTTCCTTGATGTCCTTTTGTTTGTTCGCATTTCTTTTAGGCGACGATATGTTCACTTGGCTCATCTTTTGGTTTCGCTCCCTTGCTCGTACTGGGAAGGTTAGCGTGCCTGTCAACGGATGGCGCTGATGTTTGGAGTGAGGATTCCGAAATGGTTTTCGATATTTCATTTGCAAGTTGAGACGCAAAAAGAAAAAATTCCACTCAAAAGCATAGAATTTCTTACCTAACTTATTGCCCATTTCAGATGAGAATTCAACTTTCATCACATCCATCGAAACATTAATTTGTGACATGGAAGATTTTCGCGCTTCAGAGACTACTACTTGGCAGTTGCTAGGTGAAAGCGTGGAGGAGTTTGCTCGCGTACTTTATCTATTGTAGACGATTGGCGACAAGCCGGTTACTATAGCTACGAGTGACACTGTTATATCAACACGCGTGCCAGAAGCGATATAACTAGAATGACTTACGCTCACGCTATATTGAACATGAAGATAGTGCTCCTAGCAGGTGATTAAACTAATCGGGTTAAGAATTAAATTAGAAATTATGGTTATAAATTTAATTCAGGCATTAAATAGCAAAAATATGCAATTTTAGCACATACCGAGAGTTAGTAAAAGTCACAATTCAAGAGAATGTTAAATATTACTGCTCATTTTCACAAAGAAGACACACTCGATGTCTTGCAATTTTCAGTGGCTGGCTGCCACGTTCTTCAGGCACTTTGAGGCAAGGCACTCGTGTCTTGCCATTTTCAGGTGGCAGCCAGCTACTGAAAATGGCAAGACACGAGTCTTCTTTGTGAAGATGAGCGGCAACTTTCAACAAATGACTCATATATTGGCGAGAACTTTCACAGTAACTCAAAGCAACGGACAATTTTTTTTCTGAAGGTTAGTATTTTGCAGATAGTAAGAAAGATGCATCGGACTTGTAACGATACATACCATTCTCATATCATTCTCCTGTGTAAAACACATGTATAATTGGCGCCCAGATTGTTTATCGCTCCTAACAATCTTGCAAACCTTTTCTTCATGTCCTGGCGTAACGAAACCTTCAAGCTGACTCAAATATTCTTGGTCTCCAACGTAACCGTTAAGATGTAGTCTTACCATAAATCGAGGATTAAACGCCCATGGGCTTATGCAGTTTATTTGGCAAAAATAGGGGGTTGGGCTTTAAATCAAGCATTATCAATTTTCTAATCCTTCTGGACATCTGTTACAGAAAATTCGAAGCTTTTGAACGATCTCTGAAAGACCAATTTTTACATCCTTTTAATTGCTGTGAAGAAGGGAGGAGGCTTAGGTGAGAGATGCCTTGTGCAGGTGCTACGAGCTAAAGAAAGAGTCCACTATTACTACAGGGAGGGAGAAGAGGCCAGTAAACATAGCAAGCAGTACTATCTTTATTCACATCATAACTTTTAGGTAATTTTTCGTAGAAACTCCACTATTTCATGATTTTGACTTTACAGCATTTTAGGGCGCGGGCATTAGCTTCAACTGAGCTTTTAATACACGATTTACGGTAATGTCAAATTGGTCACTGAAAAACGGCATATGGTAGGCAGGCTCATCCTTTCTCCTCCAGATTTCTTGGGTCGGAGAAAAATGTGGCTGTAAAATCCCGGGCCAAAAGGCAGAGGGCATTCTTTTAAACGGGACAGAAAGCCAATTGGGCTCGATAAGTGTTAAATAAATACTGATGCAAACCTATTTACGTTGCCTTTTGGACTTAAATGTCAGACTGCCTGAGTGGTATATCGAACCCACGACCTTTGAAACCAAAGGCCGGAGTCCTACCACTCAGCCATTCTCAGGCATTCTTGGATTGCTTTTTTATGTAATATTTCTTGAATTTTTGTCGAGAGCTTTGGGGTTGTCTGGGACAAATGCTTCCAAGAAGGCATTTCATAATGAATGTTGGTTCAAAGCTGTCTTGAATGATGAATAGGATTTGTTGAATGTTCGTTAGTTTTCTCCATGCAGGGAGGAAGTGCTAAAGACGAGCTCTGATTGGGAAATCTGATGGTTGAGTGGCGTCATTGGTCACGTCTTGGAACTGTTCTTTCAGCCGGGCTACGAGTGTCAGCTTCTGCTGTCAGGAGTTGTTCCTCTCTCATTGTGGCCTTTTGGCTTGTTGGCAAATGGACGAGAGGAGTTGTTGGATCGAAAGGATTGATTGGACCGAAATAGCTGGTCAGTTTTGGGGCCTCAATTATCGTTTCCGGAAGACTGGGGTTTTGGTTTTGAATGCCAGTTTTCGGTGTTGCGTTGGTTCGAGACAGGTAAATTCTTTTGATGACTTGAAGGCTTGTTTGCTTTGGGCTTGCGTGATGCATCAAGATGAGAGGCCAAAGTGGGTATTAAGCCGCGAAAGAGTGTACATTATCACTCTCATGAAATCACTCTCACGGATGATTTCGTAGCTTGAATTTGGTTGAATCGTTGAGGTTAAACGTGGTGTTTAGTGCAATATCATGCATGAGAAAGACTGCTGTTGAAAAGGGCTCGGGTGAGCCAGTTCATCCAATATGTGGTTAAAACATGTCTTCTGGAAGAGTTGAGAAATGAAAGTTGAAAGTTCTTTGACTTTGGCCAGGTATGGGGAGGAGTTTCTCGCATAAGGCGTTTCCGCTGTGTCTAAAACGTCAGCTTGTGACGCGGTCCGAAATCCAAATGCATTTATCATTCTCAAGGAGGACGAATGTTGGGATTTCAGCTTTTTTTGGAATGTGAAGGGCTGTGCCGAAATCAATCTTCACTTTTGGCGGATAAGAATTCCGAATCGGGATAAGTATCAAAATTTTTTGAGGCAGTTGCACCCTCGCCGTA
The DNA here is from genome assembly GCA_023313725.1 of Lithobius niger. NCBI lineage: Eukaryota > Metazoa > Arthropoda > Chilopoda > Lithobiomorpha > Lithobiidae > Lithobius > Lithobius niger. The sequence goes on from JAHWFP010129789.1 coordinate 23,365, forward strand.
GGGTCGGAAAAAGGAAGCTTCATGGCCTGGTTTGGGGGCGGTGGTAATTCTTTGTCCAATTCTAGTGGTTCACCGCGTCCCAAGATGGCGCCACCGTTGCGGAGCAGGCAGGTTAGCAGCATTGTCGATCGATCTAAAAGGGATTGTTGCTTGACGTTTTTGTCCTAAAGCGTGAATCCAAACCCAATTGTTAAGGTCCAGTTTATTATAGGTGCATCAGATGTTTTGGAAGGCTTATACAGAAAACAATTGGGGACCACTTCTTCTACTGCTTTCAACAGTTCAGTTCGGCAAGAGGGATGTTCGTTGCATCGTCAGCCGCAAGGTAGTTTGGGAAGCGAATGCGTCGGCGCCTTGTGCGCATTTGGTGGGTGAGCATTCAGTTGTTGTGCATTCGCTATTTGTTGATTGAGAAGGGAAGCAGTTTCCAGATAAATCCGTCGTGATCAGGGTTGTGCAGTATCGGATCAGTGACAATTGGTGGGAGTTGCTGTCGTGAAGTCAGGTCAGGAGGACAAGGGCGAACCGAATACGGTTTCAGCAAGCGAAAGAGCAATTGACAAATGGCAATTGGGCGAATGATAAGTGAACGAATGAGGACGCTTCAGGCTGCTTGAACTGGAAGTTGTTGCAACACAGTCATTCGTGTTCTTGGCTTTCATTGACAGAGTGATGGAAGATGGCGGCATAGCTGTTATCAGGTATTGGCCGAAATCGGCGAGAGCACCATCTACCATCCGGTTAACTTCACTGTGGGAGTAAGAACGATCAGCACGAGACGAATGAGATGAGTGGTCCAGTGGTTGTTTTGGTGAATGCTTCTCACAGGCGAGGTTCCGCATTCGCTTTCTTCGACATTTCAACTGATTGTAGACGTTCCTGGCAAGCATGGAAATTCGACTCGAATGTAGAAAGGTGCAGGCTAGAAGTGGGCGAATGCTGGTCGGCTTGAAGGGGAGAAGTAGTGGCTGTGTTGGTGTCTTTATTCGCATTCGTTATGGCATTCACATTCGGCAGAGCAGTTAACGAATGCGGTTAGGCAGATGCTGGA
>JAHWFP010129790.1:0-10387 GCA_023313725.1 Lithobius niger
TGGTCGCCATTACCAAGACCTGGCTCGACAGTTCTACAGCAAAAAACCTATCAGTTGCCTCCTCCCTGTCCCTGATGACGCTACTCATATGCGTCTATTTGGTCGCCATTACTAAGACCTGACTCGACAGTTCGACAGCAAACAAGTAATCAGTTGCCTCCTCTGCCTACCTGACTACGATACTCACATGCAAGCGACTATTTGGTCGCCATTATCAAGATCTGGCTCAACAGTTCGACACCAAAAACCGTATCAGTTGCCTCGTCCTTGTACCTGACTACACCACTCACATGCAGGCGTCTATTTGGTCGCCATTACCAAAAGCTGGCTTGACAGTTCGACGCCAAAAAAAAGTAGAGGTGTTTTGGGATGAAAAACACAACTCGACACTCTCTCCCTGTCCAATGTCCATCCTACCGATGAGACGCAAAATTGCCTCCGTTGGCCATTAATTCCTTTGTTGGTTTAACTACGACCAGTCTCCAAAATGCTCAAAACTAACTTTAAGGGACCTGGAAACCTGTACGAGAGCTTCATAAAGTAGATAGATACGATGTTACTGATGACAACCTGTGACTAAGGAGATGTGCCAATCTGGCAGGTAAGTTATCGTTACTGCTCTCCAAATAATCTATGATTTCCGTCAGAAAATTGTCCATGTAAGTATTTCTCATTCCAATCGATGAAAAGTTTATGATGGTTTTTATTTATTTTCATCAATTCCTTCTGCAAAAATATTTGTCAAAATATCGAACAGTCAATCTCTACAGCGAGTTTGTTCAGTGGGTTTTTGCGTTATTTTATGTCAATTTTCGATAAAGCTTTGTCTTTCGTAAGTTCCTTAATTACAGCAACGTTTAACCTTTCGATGTTTCGGAAGTATCGACTAAATTTTCTAGTGTTGTTAATTTTAATCCCTTTGTAAATAAACCCCACTTTTTTTATTTGCCTTCCTTTTAAAGAAACGAAAATTAGTCGTAAATATTAGTAGTAAATGTAGAACCACAGCGACACCAACATTGTGGATAACTAAGAATAACAAGTGAGCCGCAATTATGATAAAAACAATTCACGTACAATCTTGAGTCCGGCAATTCAACCCGGATCTTTGGAATGGGCCTGCAATGCACATTGCACAAGACTTATGCCAACTCGACTCTATCATAGTCACTACTAACTTTCAATAATTGCTGCTAACTTGCCAAATGCTGTTAACTTAGCTATTCACAATGTTGGATGTTGTGTTTCCACATTTAGTACTAATATTTACAGCTATTTTCTGTTTCTTTACCCTAGTTATAGTCTAGTGCATGATTGTCCAGGGTTGGAGGTCTGGAGTTCAGGCAATCCCTGACACCAATTTGTTGTAGCTGATGTTATTCATGGTACGTTGGCAGTGATTATGACAGTGTAGAATTAACATAGTGGTCTTAGTGCGTTGGAAGCTTATTCCAAATACCTGGGTTTAAATCCCTGACTCACCATGGCACGTGAGTTTTTTCGTTATAATTGCTGCTCACTTGTCATTCTTAGCTAACCACAATATTGGTTCCATAGTGTTTCCGCTTTGTCTTTCATAAATTCCCAATAATTTTTTGGAACATTGGCTTTTGCTTATGTCCGCTGCATTTAACGCGTTATTCAAACCTGGGAAAACTAGAAGGTAGGTGTGGATGTCGAGTTAGTTCTGGATCGTAATTTTGATTAACCTACCTTATTTGCAAGGTCGTGATGGCATCTATCCTTACCAAATAATATTGTGCAGTCATCCTTGACTTGTTGTTTGTTTCTTTCAATGAGTGATATTGCAATAGCATGAGTGGTTTCCTTTAAGAAGGCTTAAGCCCGTTTCCCTGTAAAATTGATACCAGGAACACCTACATAATTCTCTTACACACAACTCCTTTGGAAATATTTGTGCGTGCAAAGAGAAAACCCTAAAACGATCCAGTTTTATTTCATCTATTTGCCCATCTTGAGCAATAGTATTCAGGTAACAATAACGATATTGAGTATTTTATCCTGAGTGTGTCTTGGGTAGATTCCTCTCAAATTCTGAAAATTATACTTGGGGCTTAATTTTCCGTATGTACAACTCAACACAATTTTACCCTGGGGTAGTACGGTATGTGAAATGTTTTCACGGAAGTTTTCACTCTGTGCCAAGACATAAAACCACGTTTATTTTGCAACTTCTTGTTGCAAAGAAAAGCCTAGACTAAAGTGGCCACTGTACATGCTTTGACTGGTGAAAATACTGCGCACACAGAAGTGTGTCTTGTGATATAAACTAAATTCTATACGAATTAATGAAACTTAGGGAAAAATGAACGAAAAACTTACTAGAAAAACTGACTTGCTGCTGTCGTATAGTTCTTGCAAGTCACATTTTTTGTTAGTTTATCAGAGCACATTGGAGGATCAAACTAAAATGAAAAGGGAAAGACACTAGTACACTATGAGAAAAAATATTTAAACCGACGTTGGTTGTTTTCAGATTTAAAAAAAACCCAAAACAGTAATAAATGGCTTACAATTAAAATATATGGAATATTTTTTCCCGGCACGATAGATATATCATTAGTAAGTTGACGTTCTACTATATGGTGTCACCAGCCGTTAATTAGGTCTTGTTAGCAAGCATACTTTTTTTTTGTTTAATTTGTGTTGAGGATTATCGTTACCGTCAACTCTAAAAAGAGAGAATTGCTGTGGAAGCGGCTAAATTCTGTTTCTATTGCTTAAACGAAAATATACATTACCTGTAAATTTTAACATTTTTATTCTCAAATGCTTTTCACTCTGAATATTTAATTGTAAATTAGCCAATCCCCAGCTTGGTAACTCCACACTTCCTTCCTTAAAGTATAAGATTGCCAAATGCACATTCCGTTTATCTTTTATTCCTTTCAATGTGCCATGGTGGTGATTCATGAGGAAGGCAGTGTTGGTACAGGTAATATTTATTTTCGGTGAAGCAACAGAAACAGAATTTAGCCACCGCCGTGATAATTCACTCTTTCTGTTGCAATGAAAATATATATTATATGTAAGTTTTAGCATTTACAGTCGACATCGTCAACATGGTAGCGGGCACCACCAGACGGGTTCTTCAGGGATTAGGAGCTGCCCCTGAAAGGCCCCCTTTTGCACTTTATTAAAGAAATGCTTCGAATAGGATTCAGGATCTCGATTCTGACGAGATGGCCCTGAAAAGGGCCATTGTATTTCATCATTGGTGCTTTGGGGGCTGGACAACACTTCTGGCTGTGATGATGGGTCCCAGCTTGTGAAGTTCATCAGCAGGGGTGGTCATGTTCCTGAAGTAGTGAGAAGTGAAGACGGACGCATTTCTTCATGATGCTGCTTGCAGGATTTAAGGAATGGGGTTACCATTTTGGAAGGCCCATGAAGTGGAAATTGCTCTTAGCTCGTGTGCGATAATTCTAATGTTGTTGTCATGGCAATTGATGCCAGATTCTTCATAAGCATTTACAATCATAGTCTCAATCCAGGAAGCTATCATCGCCAGTGAGATTTCATCAAAATTCTTCTTGAACGGCAGAAAGAGTTGATTTCTACTTTTCCGAAATTCATTGGTTTCGGTACTTTCCAAGTTAAATCTTAAGGCTCGAACCAGACAGATTAATCTTTCAGACTCATTTCCTGTGATTGAGGTAAGAGCTGGTATGATTATTGGCCAAATTTGGTTCATTTGGTTTCTGAGTTTTTGCTCTGAACTTCTCTCTCGGTGACAATGAAACGGCTTTGTAGTCATCTTGAAAGATCAAGTATGCAGAGTCCGATGGAACGGTTTGTACTATACTGCATCGCAAGGTTGAGGCCATCATTGCTAAGAAGACTGTTTTCCTTCTTAAAAGAGGAAGGTTGCAGTTTGCCAAAGGCTCATAAGGTTACTTCATGAGTGAGTTCAGAGCCAAGGAGAGGTACCACTACGTAGAAGAATCTTCTTGTTGCTGGTCTTTCGATTTCAAATGATTTGATAATATGAGATGCGATGACGTGTTTTAATGTATCTTATCTCACAAACCATCCTTTAACTTCTCAGGTAAGGAGTTTCCAAGTTCTTTAACCAACGACAAGGAAAAGAATGGGAATTGCAATAAACCGTGCTAGGGAGAGAATTAAAATTTGTAGATTACATGTAGAGAACGGCAGGATTTTATTTGTGAATTTGTGCTTTAAAGCAAAGTTACTTAGCATATATTACCTGGTTTAGTATCTTTAAGCACCTTTTTTTAAGGATACCATCAATCCTAACAGGTAAAATTCTATTCTGATCAAGCGTTTAGGGTGGAACTTGATGGGTCTCTATCCCCAGTGCTACCAATTTGATCTGTAAAAAAAACTTTTTTGCATCCTCTCCTCCCAACCCTTTGTGCAAATTGTATGGCCTTCAATTGTGTCAAGATAACCATCACATTGCGTCTAATTAACTAGATTTTTTTTAATTACGTGGGTTGGCTCAGGCATATTCTGAACTAGGATGATTCAAATAAACACAACTAAAGTGAAGAAATAATTTTTTTTATGACTAATGGCTGCAGTTTCATGAATAATTGCTGCAGTACATGGAAAATGTTTGGGAAAGTTTTTTCTGTGCCTAATATCAACTTGGCATCATGATCCTAGTTTGATTTCATAACTACAGTACCCTGTTCAGCCTCAGAAATCTAAAGATACCTGGTGTAGTTTGGTCGCAAACTTGACAAGTAGGCTAGCATTTGCCTCTTGAAACAATATTAGAAAAACTGTGATTTTCTCTAGTTACGAAATATACAACACCTGTAAATTTTAGCATTTTTATTCTCAAATACTTCTCCCCTCCAGAGATTTAATTGTAAACTAGCGAATTTCACAACTTTAATCCTTAAATCAGAGGCAACAACAGCTGACCAGGCGTCTTTACAAATTGAACTCCAGAACTGAAGGCAAAATATTCAAAAATCAAGTTGCCGGTTACAGCTAAAGAAGGTGGAAAGAAACCAACTGTGAGGAATGTGCTGCATTTGAGGAATAGCACTTTCCCACTAATTGGGATCTATCAACTGTTGACCAGCCAGACATTCGAAGTCTCTTAGAGCTCAAGAATTATAAGAAAGTGTTTCACAGCACCAAAAGATTCCCACCATCATGGTGAACCCCTGAATCTATCAATCAACTCCACCGGGACAATTCAACAACAAGGATTGGATTCAGTCACAAACGTAAAGCCTGTTATTGCTTACGAGAAACTGCACTCGAAAGAGGGAATTAATAAACTTTTTGATCGAGCCAAGGATAATCGCAAACCTACCGCTCCTAGCCCAGTTCGTTCTTCACTGTCTGGCTCATCTGATTCCGATGAAGAATTGATCATCGGGGTGACTGCCGTTGGCAGCTTCACTTTCGTCCACAGATGGATCGACCAAAACATCAACGACAATTCACCCAAGCCTTTGAGGCGGAAAAGATTCCCTCCCTGCAGTTCGTGTAAGAAATTTATGGAAACTTCCTACCGGCAAAGATCTCCAAGTGATGACAGCCGTTCTCGGCTATCGAGCTGTTCTTCTAATTTTTTTGCTAAATTACGAGGCCTTCTTCGTCTAGATGACATGAGGTCACTACAACTACAATGCGAAAGACAACAGGAGTTTCAATGGAAACGCTGGAAACGACAAACACAATAAAGTAAGAGCATGCAACATAAGAGAAAGATAGAAAGACGAAAGGCAAAAGGCGATAGAACGAATGATGAAAGAACTAGTGATGAAAGACGAGTGAGCAAAAAACAAAAGACGTGAGAACGTGAATGTGAAAAGCAAAACAACGAAAGACAAAAGAGAAAAAGGCGAAAGACGAAAGAGTGAAAGAAGAAAGAACGAAAAAGAGGAAAAGGAAAGACATAGGAAGAAGCATGACAGAGAAAGATGACATTTCTTTGAAAATGAAGAGGATTCGTTTCGTGTTTTAGGAAATCATTCCGGGTCTGATGAACCCTAGAGACACGCCCATTTTCGACGACACATCTACAACACATGACAGCGACGATCCGTGTGGCACGCATCTATCCAAAATCTTAATAATTCGTGGAAGACATCATTCTTTACTGTTTCCTGAGCAAACCCACATTGGAAGATATTCCTTTGAAGAACACAGGACTAATCACTGATTTCGGTTTCCGAATTCCTAAAAAGTGTTCAGTCTTGGGTCAAACTACAAATGCTTCTTACAACTTTGCTGTGCAATGGATGCCTTTTAAGAAGGTAAGTTGAACTCTTAGAACTCTAAAAATAGCTTCTCTCCCTCCCGTCCTGGTAAGGAAACTTGGTTCTTCAAGGCACAGTGGGTGGCGGAACGGCCAACCCCAGATATTTTGAGACATACACGCAATCAGGCCGTAGCAAAATTCAATTTTGGAACAAGCATGCATTTACCAAATAAAATTGACGTGCAGTCGTCCATCCTCAAGGACAATGACAAGATACCAAGACTAGGTCTCAGAGCCGAATTGCAAGCTGATGTTCTCAACACAGCTCCCAATTCTATATGCAAGAAGCTCTCAACCAAAATGTACCCACTCAAAGCCAAACGTTTGGTGTTCCTTACAAACTAAGTTTTCAAGAAGGCTTGTTTCCCCACTTTTCACTCCATGAATTGGATAACAAGAGCCCTTTTCAACTCCAAATTTCTGTTACAGTACTTAGCCTTGCAATCGGCATCCAACTTAAAGCAAGAGCTTCATAACAAACCCATCCATGAAGCCGAGACTTGCTTCTGAGGTTTAATCCCCAAGCTGTGGCTCATCATTTAGACGTTGTTTGAAAGCCACAAAATGAGAAACCAAAACAACAGTCCTAAAGTTTTGGCAAACAATCGTTGAAGTCCTTCTCCAAGCAAGGTTTCAAGAAAGACTGGAACAAACAGAAGAACCAATCCTTTCAGGAAAGAAATAACAGGAAGTCCTTGGATCCTCTCGACGATCAGCCTTGGCTTCAAACCATCATTCAAAAGCATGCCAACACTCATATCTCCATCATCTTGGCAATTCGCAACACCACCTTCGTAGTATCTTTCATGCAAAATTCAGGAAGTATGAAGGAAAGGAGCCATCGCAGAAAGCAAGAACCCTTTCTAAGGCCAAACAAATCTGGAGGAAAAGTCTGATTTTTAACTTAAAGCCTCTCAACCTGAAGATAAAAGAACACTCACTCCAAAATGGAAATACTTGACTCTGTAAGACAATCCCTCAAGAGGAAATATTGTACCATCTCTGTAGATCTTGAGGATGCGTACCTTAAGGTACCCCTCTACAAGCCAGTAAGACACCTCTTCCACTTCATTTACAACGGGATAGTATACGGATTCCAGAATCTACCATTGAGCTCTACGCAGCTCCGTGAGTTTTCACAACCATTCTGAGACCAGTACGGGGTAACCTTTACCAGCTTCAGGTTCAATCACACGCATACCTAGACGACTGGCTTCTAAAAAATCACAACCCAAAACAGATGATGCAAGATCTACATAATATGTTGAACCCGCTTCACCACTTTGGCTTCGAGATAAATTTTTAAAAAATCAAGATTATCCCCCAGCTTATTCATTCCACTTCTTAGCATTTCTTTCAACCTGTCATCCGCAACAGTGATACCCTCTCTGAAAGCCATCGATGACGTTATACAACAGTCCAGAACTTTTCTCAGCCAAAAGTCGATCAAACTGAAAGATTTAAACTTCCTCATTGGGAAACTGGATTGCATGGCAAACCTTGTCCCATATGGAAGATGGATGATCTGGTCGTTCCACCATTATCGAATAGACACTTGTGAAACAAGCCAACACTTAAGAGAAGTCACACACTCCATATACGAAAGGGGGGACGTCTCAGTCAATCGCCCATTTCTGTTTTGATAAATACAATTCTTTTATAGATATTTCAATTTCAACATTACGAAAGAATTGAACTAAAGAACTGGTCTTTCGGGAAGGAGCATGCGATTTTTATGTGTCAACTTAGCACGACGAAATGATTACACGAAGGAAGAACTGAAAGTTGAGAAAATCAAAGATTAAAGTCAAGGATATAGAAACGCTAGTGAGATTTTCCGACGTTTCATCGCGATTCCTCTTAACTAAATCTCTAACATTGACTACAAAGCTCACTTACTATAAGTAACTTATAAGCTGGCTACTTACTTTTTGACGTTTAGAACTCATATCTTTTACAAAACACGTATCATTGTCTTGTTCCCAATCATGAGTGCAAGTTCGCCATGGTATATCATGTAAACTAATGCCAAAATACATATATTCTAGTGACCAAGCCAGCAGTACTGCATAGTATGTGCTTATGCCATAAGATATCACAACCTGAGTTATGCCGAGCCCTGTCAAAGAGAAAAAAAAAGACTCAACATTCATAGGTTTGGAAGCTGTGTAGTTTATAGGATGGATTTAGGAGCAATTTCATAAATTATCAAATAATTATTACTTTGAAAATTCTGTAGCGGTTGTGCGTATTTTGTTCCTGAACTTTCAATTTGGTAATTATTACTTATTTGACTATCATATGGTTGTGGATGAACTGTACATAATATGGTAATAGGTAATAGGTACAGTAATAATAATAGGTAATACCACGCAATGTGCAGAAGAAAGAAGGAAGGGGTTGAGCCACTAATTGGATTTCCTAATTTTGGTAGAAGACCAATGCCCGATAACTTGCTGTTGGGACACCGGCACAAATCATAGAGATTGAGCCCTGGATATAAAAAGTAATTCGATTTGGGGATTCAGCATCAACGTCGTTGGCTCCGATGCCCAACTTCGTTGACTCCACAGTTTCACTTAAATCAAGGACATGTTGGAGCTTTGCAGGAAGGTCACGAGCCTTCAGGCAAAGATATGTCCAAGTTTTAGCGTCCCGATGGTAAGTTCCCCTAAGACCTCTTACGGTAGAATCACCTATAATGACAGTTTTGGCCAGCAATTTTGATGACATGGTTCTAATTTCTTTATCCCAACCTGGGAAGTTCCATGGGAAGTCGTTATTTTCAATTGGGGACATGGAATGGCTTGCGTTCTGTTTTCTTTTAAGGTTCTATGACTCGCACAAAAGGGAAACTGGCCTGTTGTGGAGACCATTCGATGAAATTTGGTTTATACCGTTGTTATCGTATCCAGGAAGTGTCAACATTAAACTGGCCAGCTAATTCCTCTTTCTTCTGGCGTTACCATGGCGAACAGTTACATTAGGATGAAGAGTGTTGGCCTGACAATTGTCTTTAGGTAACTCCTGTGCCCGTGGATTAGGGTTGCGTTCAAGACGCGCAGAAAGCAATTCAATATTCAATACAATATATGATTTTAAGTTTGCCACAAGGTTTGCATTTCCAGAGATATCACATTGAAAGCCGCAATGAGTAGCTCCGCATTCAAAATTTTCACATTTGCAAAATTGAAATCTTCTGCGAACAGGTTAAAAAAAGCTTCCTCGATTTTGGTAATATGGGTTTCCAACCGCGAGAAAAGGTCCTCTACGAAGGTATCAAGGACCTGTTGTCGCTTAATGAAAAACCCTTTGGCCCAATTTTCCAAATATTTAGGTGAAAAGGTCCGAGTGTTCTTCCAGCACATCACCAAACTTATGGGTGATTTGTTCGACTTTAGCATCGATATCTTCCAAATCGACGTCCTTTTTCAAGACTGAAGTTGTCAAGGTGATTAATATTACTGACGGACAAATCATGAAGGCAGTCAAACGACTGCTTTTCTTCTAAAAGATCAGAACACCCATTTTGGTTCTGGTGTGGTGTACGAAAAAAGCACTGGCGTACTAACCGCCGGTCATCCTCCAAAGGAAGGGGATTGTAGAGAGTCAAAGTACATAGTCTTGCGACGATCAATAGATTTTTCCAAACGTATTCAATTACCGATTGCCCGATACACAGCTTCTTTGCCAGTGGACAATAAAAACTTCTCCATCGCACGTGGGTAAAAGAAGGGGGTAAAAGGAAGAGAGGAAGACACAAAATAACAAAGAACAGGAAAAGAAAAAAGAGAAAAAAAAAGGCGTGAGGATAAGTAGAGAAGAAGGAAGGGGGTATGAAAAGGGAGAAAGGAACGGTTGGGAGAGAAGAAAAAAATTTAGGGCCAACGCTCGGATTCGAACTCACGCAAGGTAGAAAAACTCAACATGGCAGCGCCCATACGAAGAGAAACTACGGTCAGCGAGCCAAGGCCAGAAAAACACTCACCATAGACAGGTGAGACGCACAAGAGGGCAGGAGAAGTACTCAATCGATGCACTGAACAATTATGTGGACGGCACATACAAAATAATAATAATAATAATAATAATAATAATAATAATAATAATAATAAT
>JAHWFP010129791.1:4174-14223 GCA_023313725.1 Lithobius niger
AAGAGGGGCTATCAAAACCCGGTGACAGGGTGATCGTGGGTGTGGCCTGTTTCACAGGAGGATCTTCCTGAAGAGAGGAATTCCCGTCAGATGCTTCGGAGGAAGGTACAGCTGAAGAATGGTTTACTGGCACTCTAAGCCAGGAGGCGTGGGATGCCGGAGAGCTGAAGGATGATGCAGACGACGATTTCCCAGGTGTTTTCGGTATGGTTCGAAGTGCATTTTTCTTCAGGATTGACGTCAGCAGGGGAGACGAATCCGGATGAGAAGTCCGGATGAGAAGTAGGGGAAGGCATGACAACTTCTATGGGGGTGGTTGAGGTGGATTGTTCTTCCTCTATCTTCTTTAGGAGGTACGCCCGTTGATTTCGCTGTTTTTTCCGTAAGGCCGAAGCTTGGTGTGTTGCGGCGATGAGTCGCCATTCTGCCAATGGAATTGTCACGCAAATAGTACAAGGCACATTGTAGTATTCACATTTTCAGTGAAACTGGCACACCGTCCTATGGGGATCACGGCGTGCAGGGTTGCGTAGACCAGGGCACGAGCATGAACCAGGATCTTCGATAACTGGAAGTCTTCCTAGAAACGGGTCCTTCTCGGAAAATCTTGAGCTTGTTTGATTTTCACCATGATGTGGGTTTGAGACAGGTCTCAGAGAACGCTAAGCAGAAGGCAACAGTGACGCGGTCTTGGAGGCGGGAAAAACTAGGAAGCGACAGCATGGTGAAGACAGCTTTGGCTTGAGGCTATGGACTTCCGGTCGCTAGAGCGGGAACGGTGTAATCCAGCGACAGAGAGTTGGGACGATGGATTGTCGGAAGGAAGGCACGGAGACACGCCGAACCAGGTGTGCGTGAAAGGAGTCGGATGCTGGAACGAAGGTTGGAGACAGCTGACGCAGGGTGTGACCGGGAGTGGATTCCCAACCGGCAGGTCGTAAAGGTCGAGATAGCTGTGGGATTCTGCAGCCCAGGGAAGAGTGGTGTCGTTGACGGACATGAAGGGGTGGGCGATGGTTGGAATTCAGAACGACAATAGAAGTCGTGAGGCAGCCTGATGGATTGTGGTACGACAAGGGAAGAAGCGACAGATGACATGTCGTGAAGGTGGGCGACAGCGGCCAAATGTAGGTGCGCCGCGGCAGGATGCGGGGAGATCAGCGCTGCGACAGGAGGCGGCGACAGACGATGACCAGGGCAGTGATCGGATCCGCAGGGGACGGCTTCGGCGATAGTGGCAACGGGAGCGCCGAACCCGGATGGGGGGAAGGCGCAAGACAGGTGTCAGCGTAGCTGGAGAAAGAATGGTACGACATTGTAGATTGGGCGCGCGTTCGTACCGTAGGAAAAATGACGAGCCGGGTTGGGACAGTAAGCGGCGAGGAAGGGGCGCACAAACCAGTGGGTGTCTTATCGAAGAGTCAGATGAGGCACCATCCGTTAAAAGATGCGACAAGGGCTCAGTTCCACATAGTCGAGACGAAGGGTGTTGAGGTGAACGTCAAAAGGTCGTGGTGATACCAGGATTATCATCGTTGCCTCCGCTGTAGAAGGGGACATCGTGGAGCGAAGGAGTACAGAGCTCGAGCCCGGGTCAGAACGAAGCCCATACAGTTGAAGAGTGGGACGATCCCGGGAAACTACGGGAGAGAGCCACGACGTCTTCGTACGTGCCGTGGTGGAAGACATCTGCGGGCTGAAGGAGGCCGAAGAGATTGGACCAAGGGGCGACGACAGGGGCCATGACGGCTTCGTTCCGGTGTGCTTTGGGGCGACAGCAGAACTAAGGGAAGGAAAGGCTAAGACCGCCGGGGTAAGACAGACGATTCTTGAGTGGGGTCACCCGGCAGCATCAGGAAGGAGCTCATCACGTCAACATTAAGGCGTAGGACAGAAAAACTGTGGAACAAAGGGAATAGGAAGCCAGGTCCATACGGGCGAAGCCGAAGCGGTGCATGAGCGGCTACTGGGAAAATGATGGGGGGGGGGCACAACGTCTTCATTCCGGTGTAGGATTGAGTTATTGCGGGACAAAGGGAAGCAGGAGGCTTGGCCCAAGAGCCCAAGAGCCAAGCTAAGGACGTTCTTGTAGGATGACTCGTCCCCTACGGACGACACCGGACGATAAGGAGGGTGGTGTTGTGACAACCGGGACCAGCATGACGAGGCGCGAAGCGGTTCAGGTGTAGGGCGATCCCGGTAAACGACGGGAGGGAGCCAGGACCTCTTCATTTCACGAGGGTGACACGGGGAGGAGAGGGGAGTGTTGTCGTTTAGGTCGGACGAGGGTCGGCGGGGACCTCAGCGGGTCAAGTGTGGAGCGATCCCGGGAAGCAACGGGAGGGAGCCACAACGACTTCATTCTATGTGGGCGATGCCGGAAGGCGAAGCAACAGCATCGTATGGACTCGACTAGGTTGGGCAAGAGCCTTGGCGGTTCAAGTTTGGAGCGATCCCGGGAAACTACGGGAGGAAGCCACGACGACTTCATCCCCTGTGGACGACACCGGACGGTGAGGCAGCAGTGTCGCATGGGGCAGACCAGGGTGAATGAGGACCTTGGCGGTTCTAGAGTGGAGCGATCCCGGGAAGCAACGGGAGGGAGCCACGACGACATTCATTCCATGTGGACGACACCGGAAGGCAGGCAGCAGCGACGTAAGGACTCGACTAGGATAGGCGAGAGCCTCGGCGGTTCAAATGTGGATTGATCCCGGGAGACAACGGGAGGGAGCCACAACAAATTCATTTCCTCTGGACGACACCGGATGGCGAAGGCAGCAGTGTCATACGGGATATACTAGGGTAAGCGAAGACCTGGGCGGTTCTAGAGTGGAGCGATCCCGGGAAGCAACGGGAGGGAGCCACGATGACTTCGTTCCAAATGGCGTTTCAAAATGCGAAGCAGCAGTGTCATATGGGCCGGGCCAGCCCCGGAATGGAGCCTGACGACATCAAAGCGGACCTTAAGCCCAGGGCTTAACGGGACGAAGGGCGACAGGGTTAGACGAAGCACCAGGATAGACAGCAGCCGCAGCAGCGGCTTGAGACAAAGATGCCAAACCCATTGTGGTTCCATTCTCATAGGGAGGATCGTGCATGCGAGATCGGGTGGCTGAGGCGGCCGTCATGAACTGTAATCGCAAGGCAATGAAAGCATCGTTGAGGCAACAATGCTAAAATTGACAGGTATTATACTTTGCAGCATAAAGAAATTTAATTTTCAAGATTTTCAAAGCCTTGAATTTTCGATTCGTTAATTTAGGAATTTTCAAGAAATTCAAGGTCTTGTACAAATCCTGCATTATATATCGGGGAGAGACATATCGGGGAGAGTCCGGGGAGATAGCCTGGAAAAAAAATTGGGGGGTATGAACGGGGTAATGGATTTTTTTAAAGGGGAGGGGAGGAATAACATGGAATTTATCAAACCCTATCGGTTAGTAAAAAGATACTAACTAGAAGAAATATACAATTCCAGGTCTTAAAAGTAGCACTTTCAAAAGTCTAGATTTCTAAAAACGTCTTGGCATCTAGGGGTCAGACCTCGCCCCGGAACACCCCATTGTGTAAGTATCTAGAGGTTTTAAATTGTAAGTCTTGATAACTAACTGTTATGTAATCATTAAAATCAAAAGTTAAGGTACTGCAATTAGTGTTGTTGAAATGGAAAAATAGGTGCATTGTATCTAAATTTATGTCGGCAGTTTAAATTTAGAATTCCCTTATTTTTATTTAAACTTGTGTTGAACACTTGTCTTTAGTTAATTTTTAATCGATTGCGATGTTTCTAAAATAATTAGTCAAACCTGTTTTAAAAATTTTAATGAAGATCGTAAGCGCGGCACACACTTCCGATTTCACACTTTCCATGTACCCGAAACCGCTCTGCTCTAGATGAATAAACATGGTTGGTCGTGGTGAAGTGCTTAAACGAAATGGTCATTCTTCTTTTGCTCCTGATTTTGAACTTACAAATTTATAAATTCGCTCTGCGTTGGCTAAAAACAACAGGTTATGGACCCTGACACGTTTCCAATGCGTGAAAGTAAGTTTGAAAGCCTTTTTTCTTGAAGACGCTCGGAAAAAAAACAAAGTTGAGCATCGGTAAGAGGAAGCCATTATGAAGACGAAGACGAAGACAACGCCGACCACACCCAAATGAACTGTGAGTTAAGTGAAAAATCAACATCAGCAGACGTGCTAGTGAACTGTGCAAAAATCATAAACCCACAAAATGGTAACCAATACGGACAAATTTAAGATTCCCAAACTGAGTAGTGAAAATTATCATGCGTGGAAAATTCGTGCCAGAGCCGCATTGGTGCAGCGTGGGGTGTGGGAAGCAATTAAACCCGGATATGGAGCCGCCATTTCCAACGCCGAACGAAGATCAAACGAGAAGGTTTTTAGTAGTTGTCTTTAGCTAATTTTTAATCGATTGCGATGTTTCTAAACTAATTAGTCAAAGCTGTTTTAAAAATTTTAACGAAGATTGTAAGCGCCGCACACAGTTCTGTTTTCACATTTTCCATGTACCCGAAACCGGAAGTCTGCTCTAGATGAATAAACATGGTTGGTCGTGGTGAAGTGCCTAAATGAAATGGTCATTCTTCTTTTGCTTCCGATGTTTTGAACTTACAAATTTATAAATTCGCTCTGCGTAGCCTAAAAACAACAATTAGTGCCATAAAAAAAGTTTAAGAACACTTTTAGGCTGGCAGTCAGTGACCCCAAAGGTCCTCGCTTGTCCTGTTGCTTGTTTTGTAGCGGCAAACTATATTATTATTATAACATCAGCCTTGTCTTTTCCTTGAAAATAAGAAACCGTTTTTATACAGTTAGTAATAAGTCAATCTGCACAGAACCTGATTCAATTTGGCTACATTCAATCCCCCACAGATAGCCTGAATGGGCATGCAAAAATCGTACTTGGCCCTTCCATGCCCAGTTGCATTTTGCTTTGCAACAAATAACATATTATTTTTTTCATTCAACCTTAAGTGGAGTGAGAGGTCAATTTCTTCAGGGCCTTGGAAGGGGTGAGTGGTCCTCAAAAATAGAAAGGTGATATTTTCAATTTACATGCCCCCCCCCCCTCTCCTCAACACATAATGACCAGTCCCACCAGGTCTGCTAATGATCACTGTTAACACTGTTGCGGTGTCGGTGCTGGAACGCTACAATTTAACTAAGTACATGGGAGACACAGTGCCTGCAGCTATCAGACTTTATTACATAATGACAAGATTAGGTGACAAGGGCTCCCTATTTTAAATGTGAATACTATCTTTCCTAAATAGATTCTGAGTATTACCCAACCCAGTCTGTGTTCAGTTGGATGATTTAAAGTTAGAAGTTTAAAACAGTTTTTTTGGACACTATCAACATTTTGGCATTTTAACCAACTTCCCCGAAACCATGTATAAATGCAATTCAGCCTGATGCAACCTAAATTACCTGTTGTGACTCAAATTGAGAGCTAGAAGCGATTTAGCTTTGTCGAGATGCTCTGGAACTTCTTTTAAACAGTTGTGACTTAAATCCTAAAAGAAGCAAATGATATGCTACTTTAAATCTGAGTTGACTTTTCCCCACAACACCAGTTCTGTGATTTCCTCCATAAATACTTACTAGGACAGTGAGTTCTTCTAGATTAAAGAGTTCTCCAGGAATTCCGCTACTTGTCAGTTTATTGTGACGTACAACCAAAGAACGAAGACACGGCATTTGTGCTACTTCGCCGTGAAGGGTCACTAGATGGTTATGCATGAGGGTTAGATGTTCCTACAACAGAAAGCAACAGTCCTAATTTGAACATACATAATACGCCTATTCAATTCTAAATAACAACTAAATTGGCTTTTCAAAATTGTGTACAACGTTTGTTTCGTAATAACAGATGTTCATTAATTCCATTGTTACTTCAACTTTTCAGCTTAAAGAAATTTATCCTAAATTCTGATACTGCTATTAAAGGCTTGAAAAATTCTAATACAGGGTACCCAACAAAGTACTGAAATAAATTTCCATGAGTCTTCCATGGAGTAGTTGGTGTCAATTTCCAGACAATTTACTGTAATTTAATAAAGTTTTATTTCTTTATAATTTTACCAATTTTACAAAGGGCTCAGGCTCAGACAGAGCTGCTTTCAAAGGAAAATATGCTTATTAAATCACCTCAAATCTCTTTACTGAAAACATGACTGGCGCTTAGTTGGGGAATACTTTCTTTATAATTTTTATTTACTTTGGTTTTTTTCACCTACTTTTCCCAGATTTTTTTAATGAAATATCACATGATTCCACAAGTTTTCACTGAGTTTCATGCATATTTTAAATTCCCAAATTTTCCAGGTTCGTGGTGACCCTGTAATAAAAGACATAGCATAATGGGGCATTGACACCCCCCTCCCCCATTTTGTTTTTTGGGCGTTATTTTGATAGGTAAAATCAATGGCTCTTCAAATGAGTAGGGCCACAGTGTGGATTCAAGGGTTTCGATTTCAACATGGACATGGTCAGGTTGTTACTTAGCTTTCTCTCATTGCTAGGCAGGAATACGGAAAAACTGTCTGCTTGAAAGTACGCCCTTATGATTCAAGAGAAGTTTTGGGCACAAGTGACTTTTTTTTTGTTACAACTGCTGTTTTGGTTAAGAAATATTATCTCTCAAATCACCTAGTGCCTGGATGCAGAAAATGTTATCAATCTACTTCCGGTGGGTTTGAAATGTTGCACTTGCCTTCAAGAATATTACATTACTATGTCAAAAGAATGAATGGAGTTAAGCACACCCTGGGCGATAACTACTGTTAAAATAGCAATCCAGAATTTCTGCAACTGAACAGGGTTAGTTGGCAACACCGCTTCCTTCCACCACAGGAAATCACAGATATTCAGATTTTTTTCCTGGTAATGGTGAGGTTTGTAGAAGTGGACCGCAGTTCTTGGTTTAGTAATTCCAAAGGAAGCTCGCAGAGTTCAAAAGTAAAAATTCCAAACTGGTTCATATAAGGCCACAACATATTTTGTTTGAGTTCTTAGCCTTACGCGTACTAAAACATTTGACATAATATTCGATAATTTTGCACACAATTATCCGATTTTACATTCCAATAACATCCTTTAATAATTTTTTGAGAGCGATCGAATACCATTATCTCAGTTCAATAGCTTATATAGTTCAAATCAGGCCCCAAAAGATAGGTTAAGTTCTAAAATAAATTGCACCACAGTAGAATACGACAAAACATTCCCCTTTAAATTTTTTAAAGGGGAACATTTGTTGTATTCTACTATGGTGGTATTGCAGACCTCGAAATAAGGATTTCGTGCTCGTGGCAAAATTTGCCATAAGCAATCTTCACCTCATGGCATAAATTGGCTACCTCGTAGCAATGGTCTAAACTTCCACTAAAACACATTTTCTGTGATTTTAAATACACAATGAACAGTCCTTATAAAAAGTCAGTGAGAACTTACTGTTTTGTGTTTGTAGCATTAAAAGCAAGGCCTATGATTACAAGCATTGAAGCATATTTTGACTACTCGATCAGGGTTAAAATCTGAGAGTAAAAGGCTTTCTGCACTATTCTCATTAATGTGCAACGTAACAGTCTCAGCATTCAGAGAAGCTCTACAGTAACTGTACACCGACTTCATGACGCTGAACATTCTTTGTACGTCAGATTTTGAAAAGGGTTTTTTTACCGGCTTATTAAAAAAATTCCTTGACCATCAAAGCTCTTTTCATTCAAAGCAAAGGAAGAATAAATAAATCCATTCGTTATTAAAGAGTTTTGAACTATATTGCAAATAATCAAGGTGAGTTATACATTTTTGTGTGCTTCTTGATTACAACCTCGAGGCAACCAGTGCCACGAGCAAAGCCAATACTTTTATAGATTGACATCACTGCCGTTTTACTTCGGTTATTGGGGAAAATACTCAGAATAATATACGCAACACCAAAAAGTTTGTAAATCTCAAGCGAATTTTCGGAGGCCAATTTTCTGCCACCTTCATCAGGCCAAGCCCAGAGTTCTGTTCGCAACAGCCAACGTTTGACGTTTGTAGTTGACGTTCGGTTGACGTTTGTACAGTAGTTGCTGTTGTGAACAGAACTCTGGGTTTGGCCTGGTGAAGGTGGCAGAAAATTGGCCACCAACAATTCGCCTGAGATTTACAGACTTTTTGGTGTTGCGTATATTATTGTGAGTATAAGCCTATACTCGTGGCAATTGAAAGCAAGCTCATGGCAATTGCTATGGGTGCCACGAGCTATTTCGAGCCCTGTGGTATTGTGTAATTTTATGGACAATGCCGTTATAAATACCACTGTATAAACTGCTTGCCGGTTTTTTCCGATAGTTAAGTGTACGAAAGTTACGCAAGTAGCCCAACAACAAGGCTCTTACATGTAAAGCAATCATTGGCATCTTTTTAACGTTAAGATTTTAACCTCATACATAATTTCATACATAAGACACTCACAGAGTCTTGCTAATTTTCGACAGCAATGCTACTGTCATCATCAGGCACTTCAAAGGAAAAATTAGGATCCTGGTCTCATTCTTGCTGTTTGCCAGAATTTGAATTTGGCAGAACACGTAGCCTCCTGTATTTACAAGGTTGTGGACCATTCATGCTGTCTTTAGATGGTAGTGGGCCCTTCATGCGGCTATTAGCTCTCCAACACCGCGCTAGCTGCTCATTCAAGTCCCTCCCCACAAGGTGTTTCACATTTGGGTAAGAAGGGCCCTGAATATTCGTAAGTTGGCATCCATTCTGCTCATGGTGTTGTACGGCAATGGATTCCAGGCACCTTAGATGGCTGTCGCGTGCAGTGTTTGAGCGGATGAGCGTCGTGGTTTTCTCCCAGTCAATCTCGTGCTCAGTGGCAGCACAGTGAAGCGCAATGCCATTATCCTGCAGTCCTCTCCTGACATTGTCCATATGCTGTCCCAGTCTTGTTCGCACGCCTTTCCTCGTCTCTCCGACATACACTGCACTGCATTCCTTGCACGGTACTATGTACACACCTTCCTTAGTATCAGTCACATTTCCCATCAAAGCGTCATTCTTTGTCTTCTGAGTCACCCATTCCACTTCAACAGGAACTGAAGGTACTTTCTTTCCTAAACGTTTTCTTCGTCCTTTTACATTCCGCAGGTAGGTTTTAAAGCCACTACGACCCAAGATTTCACGTATCGGGCCACTCACACCCTCCAGGTAGGTAAGGCTTACAATCGGACTATCTACCTTTGAAACACTCTCCCTCACGCGTACTCTATCGGCATTCTTCCTCTCTGTCGCAACAATACAAACAGCCTACTTAAAAGTTTAGGAGAGAAAACCGCACACTTACCAATTTCTGTAATTTTCCCAACTCATCCGGTACCCAGTCCAGTTTTGTACGGCTTAACTTCAGCCATCGCAGCCCAGTCATTTCTCCTACGGCGGTAGGAAACAAATCTTCCTGCAACAACCAGTAGTTAATAGTACATTTAGTTTTTTAAGTACTCACCATATTTGCTGCATTTTCATAGGCTTAAGGGACCTTTATTACTTATGCCGGGGAAAAAAGGAAGAAATCAAGCACATCAAATTTTCAATGACCTCTCCCCCCCTCCCCCCCAACTTTCAAGATACTAAAAAAAATCATGATTTTTTTAGTATCTTGAAAGTTGGGGGGGAGGTCATTGAAATTAATGACATTCCACCCAAAAAAAAAGTAAGCTTTTCTTCGTTGTACCTTTGGAGACTGCCTGTAGATGATTTCTTGTGCAGCCAACTACAGTTAAGTTAAAAATAAACCAGTCTGTACGAAAAATGTACCTGGTGTTTGACGAATGCCACGTCGCTCCAAGAAGAGCTGGCAGTCGTACTCGTGGCCCTCAAAAGAGTGGAAAAACTTCGTCAAATTCACTTAGAAGTGGAAAATGATGGCAAACACCCGTTCCATGATGTGTTACTCACGAATGATGGACGATATTTTTCTTTTGCTCCTTACCAGAAGCCTTGGTACAAGATACCAAATGAAAGCT
>JAHWFP010129793.1:0-16194 GCA_023313725.1 Lithobius niger
AATCGAGTGCCTTGGCGAAGCCCAAAAGCAGGATATCAGTTGGTGCAGCACCTGTACCAAGACTCTCGGACAGTCATCCAAGCAATGGACTAGCTTCAGTGTTACAGAACATCCGGTAACAAATCCAAATTGATTTGTTTCAATTAAGTATGCTCATTCAGGCAGATCACAAGTTGATCGCGTATACTGCGCTCAATGATTCTGCAGACAACGCAGGTGATCGAATGGATGGATCTAGGTCGGTAATTGGATGGATGTGCCACATTTCCCTTTTTATAGATTGGGACGACAGCTGTAGTCTTCCAGGAAGTTGGCAAAATCCCAGTGGTTATTGACGACTTGAAAATCTTGTAAAGGAGGCAACAGCGTTCACCCGTAAAATCCTTATAAAAACTCCTTCTCTTGCCTGCCAAAAATAGCAATACTAGTTATACACTAAATTCGTACTTAACATTCCATTTTAGTAATTAGGCCTAAATGCTAAAAATGAGGCTTGTTCACATCCCCTGGTAATCAATATTATTGAATTAATGGATTCTAGGATTTAACACGATGTCATGGTGTCGACCACAAAATTTAAGTATCTAAGTTTCCCTGTTAAGACCCAAGAATCAAATTTTTTTCTAAAACAATGTCGCATGATAGCAATTGCAAAGATTAACTTAAACTGCAGCAAATTCTCCTGGCTGGCTCAGTAAGTCACTCATTCACCCACACTACCTAAGCATCCCACCCCTCCCCCCACAATTTAAAACCTTAGCCTTACAATGGTTTCAAAACTGCAAGAAAATAAATCAACTAAAGTAGTTGCTACAAAATAAAAACAAGTAGCACACAAAACAAGATGCTTACCTTCACTGATTTTAAGCACATTTCCTGAATCTGTATTTATGCATATTAATACCTAAATGAAAAGAAAGACCACCTACAATAGTCAATTTCTCACTTTCAATTCCAAGAATAACAGCAACACAACAATAGTATACATAGTTTTTTTTTCTTTTTACCTGCCGGCTTCGCCACTGAGTGTGAAGGACCACACGATTGCTGTCCTTACACCAAATTCGCTTTGGCAATGACTTGATGTACAATCCAGGGAAGCCAGAATCTGTATTTAAAGGGACATTGTAAGTAAGGGCATTTAATAACTTGTTAACCGCAACACTTCATCTTCTCTTACATGCCTTTGTCAGTGCGCATCACTTCCACAACTACAGACGTCTCGACATTTGGCCATGAACACTAAACAAACAAAAAACAATAACACTGCTTTAAATTAGTTTTTACTATCCTATACCTTCAGTATGTGCTAAAATCGCTTATTTTTGCTCTTTAATGCCCGAATTAAATTTAAAATAATAAATTATAATTTTAATCTTAATCAGATTAATTTAGCTAAGCACCCGCTAGGAGTGCTACGCTCGCATTTGAAACAATGTGAGAATAACGGAACGTTCAACTTATTGCTTGGACCTTAATTTTCCACTCTGGAAATCACTGGGTCCTGCAAAGTCGGGAGGAAGGGTGGGTTCTACTGGGGTAAGTTTTTTAGGATAGCAAAAACTAATTTTAAGCA
The DNA here is from genome assembly GCA_023313725.1 of Lithobius niger. Classification (NCBI taxonomy): domain Eukaryota; kingdom Metazoa; phylum Arthropoda; class Chilopoda; order Lithobiomorpha; family Lithobiidae; genus Lithobius; species Lithobius niger. The sequence goes on from JAHWFP010129793.1 coordinate 1,577, forward strand.
CTGTTAAAATTTTCATTTCTTATTGTCTGCAAAATACTAACCTTCTGTATGTGTGACTTTGTCGTATGGAAGGCAGGTCAGCAGGAATCCGGTGCTAAACTAATTTGCACAATTATCAATTCTTACAAAATATTGTAGTAAAGAGGAATGTTACCCACCTATTAGAAGGCTTCATTCTTTCTTTTGGCAGTCGTTTCCGAGATCAATGTCCAATTATACTACCAGCAGCAATATCACTAAAAAAGCTGTAAGTTTGCTGCGCTCCCAGCCGAAGCCATGGTGCCAGAAGGAGAGAGGGACAATTTTGCTAGGTAATTCCAATCGGAAATTCCTAGGATCTTTTACATGCCACAATCGACATGAGCACGAGGCAACACAGGGCCCTTCTCTTCCCAAAAATGCCAGGGGTAGCTGAGGTCAGGATCGAACCAGGGACCTCTTGTACATGAAATGGTCGTGCTAACCATGAGGCTACCTTGCCCGACTGGGCACTAAAACAGCAGCAATTGATGTGAGCGATGGCTTCATAAGTGAAGGAGCAGAGTTATCAGAATATTTGCAGTGAACGAAGTTATAACGTACGTAACTAGCAATTGGGAGTAAAGAGCGGGAAAGATTAATGGCTTACCTGTAGGTCCATACGTAGCTGTCCTCTTACGAAAAAGGGTTCCACAGATCAAATGGAGATCAGCTAATTCATCACAGCATACGAGACGTACGCCTACGTAGGATTTTCTTTAAATCTTTCAGGAGCTCTTCTCAACGACATCTGTCGGCCATGCTTGCTGACTGTCAGAGAGAGAGAAGCACGTGACATGATCGGGCGCTTCTACATTGTTGCCGTAAGACGTCATCAGTGAGCTTCCTTGAAGCCAAGAAACACGACATACGCGCCACGTCTCCCAACAGCAATATGTTCCTTTAAAGTTCTTTCACCTTTGGACCTACTATGTCTCTTGAGATAGTGAGAAATAAAAGTGTTTTTATTGTTCCAAGAACATGCAACACTTCATCGAGTGGTGTTTAGATGCCGTATGCCCGTGAAGCTACTAGTTCTCTCAGTTCATGAGCCCTCACCTCACTTGGCACATCTAGGTGATATAGTCTTAGTTCATATGGACTTTTTTTCACATCACATATCCACTTCCCTAATTTGAACGGACTCGGGGAGAGGAATTATGTTTCCAGAGGTTTTGTCCACTTGAAGAAAGAACGACGTGTGGTGTTTTGTGTTTTGTGTGTGGTGTATGGTGTTTTGTGTTTGAATTCTGGTTTTTCTCCAAGTAATGACTAAGTGCTCCGACTGGGCACTGCATTTTTCCATCCCCTCTGGATCAACAATTGGTCCTAAAGCTTTTATTGTTGTGGGTTTAAGAACCACATCCGGTTTTAAGTTCTTCGCTCTGAATTCTGCAGGGAATGCAAGGGTCACCTTAGACCACTCTTGTGAGAAACGAAGATGGTCGTCTTCTCTACAGAAAGCTGCCAATTTGCTCATCCTCGCTGTTGAAGCTAACGCTAGTAGGAAAACAGTCTTTTGCGACAGATGTAATATCGAAGTCGAATGTGAAGGTTCATACGGAGGGTTTCAAAGACTTTCCAGTACTGGTGGAAGATTCCATCTTGGAAAAAGTTGTCTTATTCTTGGCCGAACATTTTGGAAGGCTAACATAATTTTGGAAATAATCTTCCTGTTGATAACAGGGTTGTTTCCAAAGCAAGAGATCACAGAATTGATTGCATACCTGTAACCTTTTATGGCTGCATGAAAATTCTTTGTTGAAAATGTCTTCTAAAAACGAGGTTAGAATTGTTTCGGATGGATTGCAAGGGTCCATCCATCCAAGCCATTTATTCCACTCTGTTTCACAGATCTTGATAGTAGAGGATCTGTGACAAAGCAAAAGTCTCCTGGTTACTGGAGAAGAAAAACACTCTTTTCTCGGGTTTTAGTCTTCTGTACAGCCGTACCGGCTGAGAAGACTATTGCAACGACTTTGTCCGTCCGTCGCTTTTTTCAACTTCGCAACGGTACCAGATATTGACGACCATTGTTTTCAACGTTAGATTCAGTGTGAGAAGTTAGAAATTAAAACATCATTACTTCCTTATAGATAAAAGAATTCTTCGATGTAACTAAATTAAATAATAACATTTGATCGTCGATTTAAAATCCTAAAGTAACACACAATAAAAACAAATGGATTTTAGCTTCGTTTAAAATAGTCTCGTCGCATTGTTGCATGAATGAATAGGCTTTCCGTCGAACCAAATTCTCCATTAGGCCTATATCTGCTACTTACGAAATTAAAACTGCAGTTTTAAAATTAGGCCTAAAAATGAAAATTAGGCCTAAAGCATGTTACCATGACAACGTCAAGTTGCTACGAATCGCTGTTGGCTTCATCAACAGCATCTCTCTTGTCACTTCTCTACTACCACTGATCTATATAAGTTACGTTGCGCGTTATGTTGTATCACTGTAACTGTGTGCCTGTAGGCGCAACGCGTTGCAAAATGAATAGACTTACTATACAATCCATATCTCCGTTAGCTGCTACTTACGAAATTAAAACTGCTGGTTAAAATTAGGCCTAAAAGCTAACAATTATGCCTAAAATGTAAAATAGGCCTAAAAGCTAACACATTTTTAACCGACAATTGTGGTGGCTACTGATTTTAGATTAGTATAATAGAGATAGCTGTTGTAGTGAATGATAGAGGTCTGCGCCTCAACATTGGAAGTGGAGGAACTGTACAGAAGACCGGTGCGACTAGGCAATCGCTGTAGCCGCTTGTTTAGTTAAAGTCTCCATCTGCGAAGATGAAGAATGACGGGTTTTTGCTCTGGTGTTAAGTAAGGATGAAGTCCGATATTAGGAGAGGGATGGGATCTTTCTTCTTCATCTCCTTTTAAGTTTATGAACCATGATATTGCTGGCCGCATTGGTGACGAAATGTGTATGCAACGGTATGCAAGCATCCCATTTCAGGAGATGGTCAGGGTATCCGTTGCCCATACTGTTGAGTGTGGAAAGGAGGATACGAAGTACGGAACTTGGTGATTGAATCTTGTAGCAAATAGGTCAACGAATGGCTTCCCCCATTTCAGGAAGAGGGCTTGACAGATCTTGGGGTCTGGTTTCCACTGCACTGTGAGTGTGTTGTGGAGGCTTGACTCCCTCTCGAACGTTCGTCTACCTCAATCCCCCCACCCCCGGACAGTTTTTTTTCCCAGCAATGCGTCTGGGTAGAAGCGATAGATTTAATACATTGTAAGTCTCGAAGAGCAGCGATGTCTCCTCCATCATCCTTGACGAGTGAGCACCTCTCTGGACATGTGGAAAAGCCGTCGTGTTGTCTGACATGACAGTGACGACTCTACCTTGGACAAGACTCCCAAATGAATTAATTGACCGATGAATAGCTCGAGTTCCAGAACATTTATGTGATGGTGTCTTTCCCCTTCTTTCCAATAACCTGATGTTTGATTCCCTTCGAAGTGTGCCCACAGACTGTAGTGGAGGCATCTGTGAAAAGAAGGGCGTTTGGGGTTGGGTCGTAAGACTGGCACCCCCTGATGAAGGTTCTTCGGATTTCTCCACCAGTTGATGATTTTGTGAGGACGATGGTGTAGAGAGATCAATCCTCCCATATGTTTTTTGGGGAAAATTCTTCTTTCCAAAACCAGTGTTTAGGTTTTGCTGTCCATTGATCTTGAGGGACCAGCTTCGTGCAAGGGTCTATCAGACCTCGCCTCCACACCACTGTCTTTTGCCTTCCCGGTGAACAACTGCGCCAGTGGAGGCGGGCGGGCAATGAAGTTAACACAGCGTCGTCGGATTATACTCGGAGAACTTAAGATTTTCCTGCGAGAACAGGTTCTCTAGAATCTCCGTTTCTCCTTCTTAGAAATCCTTCTCGCTGTGTTAACTAGTTTAGGATCCAACCAGATTATTAGACGTGACGCAGTTTACAAGCTTATTTTTTGCGCTAGCCTACCTTCTTAAGACTAAAAAATTCTTACCACCAAACCTGGAGACAGGTTTTTACCTCTTTTCTCCGTATCTTGCTATCCTAGGAGTCCCTTTTACTGCATCCTCTGCAGAAGAAGCCCTGCTAGGCTCGAGTCTGTCTCCATCTGGTAATGCGACTGGAACACCGAGGGTGTTGCCCAATTCGCCGTTGACATGACCTGAGACGGTGTCTCCCCACAACCACTAGCAGCCGCAGCCACTGTTGATCTCACTGTGTGGCCTCTGAACTGCTGAATGTCAATGCCAGATGACCTAAGCGTGTCACACAGCCACCGGACTACCAACTGTGTATCTACTGGGCGGTGTGGTTTGATGTATGAAAACAGAAGGTGACCCGGCCGCTCCCCCATGTCCAGGGCCCACTGATCTCGCAGCGACTCCGTTTGGCAGTTTTTGCGGAGTCTCAGAAAAACGAACAGCAGCCCTATTCTAGCCGTCTTGTGCTTCCTGGTCACAAAGATTGCTTCTTCATTAGCAATGTCACACTCTTCCAGATCCAAGTTGCTTAACTCACTAGCCCTGCTGTTCGCCGCTATCACCAGCATCATCGTCAACTTCAGTATTAAACACTTTAACGACAAACACTCAACGGGTGCAAGCCCTTTAAAAAAGAAGCAGCTCGTGCTAATTCCAATATTACCACACACCGGGCACAGGCGGTATTAAATGAACAACCCCTTTCAAAAAATGCTTCACCACAGGCACACTTGACAATCTCAACTCTCCCTCTCGGCGGTGAAACCGCGCCATCGCTGCGACATATCCTACCAACGTATTGTAATTTAGACCTTGGCCAAACAGTTCCGACAGGAAGTTCACGCACACCACCACCAGTGCTGTCGGGCTCCAAAATCTTGTTGGCTTTGCACCACATCACCCATTTGCCCATACACCTTCTTGGTCGAGACTGACACGTCCACTTCAACAATCCGCTGCGTTGGACCTGACAACTCAAAACCGGTCGACCCATGCGTCCCCAGGCACGAATGTACACCACACTCCTGACTAGAGAGATTTTCTCTTGACCCCGACCAAATGGCCAAAACTAACGTATGCCCCTGGTAAGATCCCGGAAACCCTGGCTTCCGCAAACCAACTGGTGCCTGAACTGAACAAAAAACTCCGGCCCTCACAACCTCCGACGCTACCCACTTACCACTCGAAACCGCGGCCCCATCTGCCACTCCTCCTGGGGGAGGGGGAGAACATGCACCTCTGCGTGAAATTAACCTGCCACATTACTGGCGTGGCCCGCTTCACTGTCGACGCTTCTTGTTGTGCTTACCTTAACAAATCCTGCAGCGGAATACCAGACAATTCGCTCAACTTACGATTGTGCGCACCCAATTACGGCCACAACTCATCTGCGTACTTGTTCACCAATCTTCCTCTCCTAGTCTCATTCACTGTCAGTTAGTGCCTGTAGCTGCACTAGAATCTGCGATAGTTGATTCTTCCAGGCACTTGAGAAATCCATGGGGTCCATCGCACACAGCTATTGTGCTCTTAGCAATGCCAATAAAACTGCAAAGAAATTTGCCTGCAACTTTACCAACATCGTGTCCACCAACTCATAAGCCTGCTCGTTACCCCTGGGCAACACTGGCGCACGCGGTGGTACAAATCTCCCCAATTGTGATGTCTCCCAACACATACTGATCCGTAATAGATTCACGTTCGCCAATAGACAACCAGGCATCCTTATGCTCCAACCACCACTTAAGTACATCACCATCCAACGTCCACACTGGAGCCTGTCTAGCCACCGCGACCGGCAACTGCCCGCCACCATCGAGCGGTTCATTTTGCACTTCTACTTTCAAGTCCGGCCACCGCCGCCGCCGCAACTGCTCGCTATTTTCATCAAATGCGCTAGCCGGTCTCCAACCACTCCACAGGCCTTCCCGCCCGGATTCAAAATTCTCCTCACCACCTAAAAACTCATCATCTACATAACCAAGCCCTGACTCGTTATGGAAGTGCGACCCACGTCACTGTCCGCCATCACTAGTTAAACCACTACCATCGTTCTCAAAAACTTCCCGCCTGTTTTCCAAACCGTGCGAATAGTCATTATCACTATTTGATTTTACAACCTCACGCAAAGCATGCCGTATTTCATCACTTAACATGCGTGGCGACGTTGCAATAGACTCAGCCAAGCTGCCCCACATGACCACGTGCACCGCAGACAAAGCAGCGATGATAGGTCTTGAATATTTACATTCTCAGTACGTACGACCGGGAATTTTTCTTCCTGCCATCGTCTAGAATCCTCGCTGGCTTCTTGATAATTCACCCGGATGGTAGAAAATTTCGTCTTGTCTTTAGGCATGGTCACCAAATTCACGGGAAAAACGTAGTAAGTGCTTGTCAACCTCACCGAACACAACCGCTCGTGCCGACAGCAAAAGAAACAGTGGTGGACAGGCGCATGGAGGGGAGGTGGAAGGGAATCGGAAGTGACACAGTTCACCATGAGGTTGAATAAATTAGGTTAAAAAGTTATGTAAATGGGGGAAATTGAATGCCGTAAAGCAAGGAGACATCCAAAACAAGCTAACACAGCGAGGAGGATTTCTACGAAGGACAAGTACCTTGAGTTGATTGCGACCCCATCTACGTCGGTGAAACAAAAATACAGCTGAAGCTTCATATTAAGGAACACATGGGGGCCACTCAGCAGGGAGTGAAACTGAACAGTATTGCTCACCACCCCCCGAAAGAGAAACACAACATTGTGTGGGACCAAGTTTCTATTCTGCTCCATTCCATACTGGTGCACGCGGTGGTACAAACTCCCCCAATTGTGATGTCTCCAAACACATACTGATTCGTAATGGATTCACGTTCGCCAATCGACAACCAGGCATCCTTATGCTCCAACCACCACTTAGTACATCACCATCCAACGTCCACATTGGACCCTTTCTAGCCGCCGCGCCGGATACCACTAATGAACCTCACTGGCCGTTCCTAGAACAGGGCTCGAAATGAGCAGTATCGCATCGCAATTTGCACCACAAATTTAAACTTTAGCGATGCAAAATTAAATAATGTATCGCAGTTTAGCGATGCAACTGTATTAAACGAGACAGCGTAGTCATGATCGTGCTGGCTGACACGGTGATGCTAATCACTCCTACTTTATAGGCAGGCCAAGCATCGCACATGCATTCTGGAAAATCATTGGGCCTACTATTAACTTCGGTATTTAGTTGGTGGCTCTTTCGTTTCAGACACTGGTCAGAATAGTCTTAACGTGCATCGAATGCCATAGTCTTGACCAAGCATCACTGCGTGTATCAAAGTAAAAGTGAAACAAAATTGGCTATTGTTTCAAATAAAGTTAACTTCTTGTAGTTTTTTACTACCGTAAATCGTGTATTAAAAGCCCAGTTGAAGCTAAAGCCCACCCCCTAAAATGCTGTAAAGTCAAAATCATGAAATAGTAGAGTTAAAGCCCACCCTTCAAATTGTCGTTGTTCTACGAAAAATTACATAAAAGTTATATGATGTGAATAAAGATAGTACTGCTTGCTATGTTTACTGGCCCCTTCTCCCTCCCTGTAGTAATAGTGGACTCTTCCTTTAGCTCCTAGCACCTGCACAAGGCCTGGCCATCTCTCACCTAAGCTTCTTCCCTTCTTCACAGCAATTAAAAGGATGTAAAAATTGGTCTTTGAGAGATCGTTCAAAAGCTTTGAACTTTCTGTAATAGATGTCCAGAAAGGTTAGAAAATTGATAATGCTTGATTTAAAGCCCACCCCCCTATTTTTGCCAAATTAACTGCATAAGCCCATGGGCGTTTAATCCACGATTTACGGTAAATAAATTATTCTTTAAAAATTGCTAATCATTTTTTCGTGACTGCTACGCAAATTTGTATTTTTTATCGCATTTCTGCTATGCAATTTTTCTAAGACAATTCGAGCCCTGTAGAACTTGGTAGAGAGGTTCGTGCACCCGGAACTGATGGCCAAACTCGACGAGCACTGAAACCTGCATTACGTTCGGACACCTCCAGATGAAATGTAAAGAACTAAAGATCAATGATTTAGTCTGGACTGGAGTGAAATTCGAATTCAGATTGACGCTCGACACGTAGTGACGTTTTTTCAAAGCGTTTTTTCAACTTCTGAAGAAGTGGAACGAACTCTCCTCAAAAATTCAAGACTAAGTTCTGTGCTGTGAGTACAAGTGGTGATTAGTGTGTGTGCTTCTGAAATAACTAACTTCACTTCGTCTCGACCGTTCGTCAGCTCTTCTAATTTAAAGCATGGCTGTAGCCTCCGCTATTTGTAAGGCCTGTGGCCCATCTCTCACGCAGCAGGTTGTTGAATTCTCCTCTCATCAGAAACTGGACCCCAGGGTTCAAGGATCCTTGGATATTCATCAGCAGTCTTCATCGGTGTTGAAGAGCCAGAGATTCCAGGCGTCTTAGATGCGCATCATTCCTTGAGTTTGACCTTAGAAGAGTTTTTGTACCTTTTCAGTTTACCTTGTGTCGAGTCTCCATGTGGTGAACCGCAATGCAAATCGTTTCGACTTCATTCCTCATATCGGTCATATGTTGTTTTATTCTCATGCGAACACCTTTCCTCGTTTCTCCGACATAAACGGCACTAGTTACCACATGGGACTAGGTACACTCCTTCACTTGTGTTTCAGATCAGCTATAGGACCTCGTCTTCTGTCTCTCCAGTTTCATCACGTCTTCTTGTACTGACTCTCAGGTGGCCTTGTCTGTTCATCAGGTGGTCCTTCAGTCCTTTCCAGTTCTTGACATAGGTCTTAAATCCACTTTTCTATAGCACCATCTGTACCATATCGGCACCATCGTTTATGTACGTCAAGGCTATTCTTGGCCCTTTTTCTTCTCCAGGCCCGCTTTCTCTTTTCTACAGCTTTACTAAATACTATCATGTGATTAAGGCATCCTGGAGAGTAGCCTAGACGAATCTACCTTTTGTCTTGTGCAGTGTTTTCTTGCTAGTCCTAGCTTCACACAATTATGTACCACCCTGAAAGATTTAATTTTAAGAGATTAGTTTTAGTTGGCTAACTGGATGTCCTGAGTGAAAGGGCCCATCACATGGAGACTAGACACAAAATAAACTGGGAAGGTACAAAAACACTCCTAAAGTCAAACTCAAAGAAAGATGTTCATCTAAGAAGCCTGGAATCCTTGGTTATTCAACACTAAAGCCGAGAGAAGTCTGTGCTGATGAATATCCAGGGGCCCGCGAACCCTGGGATGAGTTCCTAATGAGAGAAAAAATTCAACAATCTGCTACGTGAGAGATGGGCAACAGGCCCTACAAACAGCAGAGGCTATAGCCAAGCTTCAAATTCGAAGATCAGACGAATGGTCGAGACGAAGTGAACATAGTTGTTGTAGTATCTTGATGAAGGCAGTTGACTGAGCCCCACCAAGTCCAAAAAGCAAGTGATTGTCGACGATTTGCGTAGATATTGTGTGGAGAATGTGTCTTTGAAAATAAGTGTAACTTAGCTAAATATGAACTTAAACAAAATTTTCAAAGTAAACGATGTGACATTTTTATGTTTTTATTAAGGGTTGAAGGCAAATTAAGGGGGTTTGGCAGTTTAAATTAGGTTGTCTTCTTTGTGCCCCACTCTTATAACAAGAAGTACATTTCTTTACCCACATCTTAAATTCTGTCTTTTTATTAGCAGGATATCTGTGTCTCCCTGGGGTCCTTTCTTGACTGCGTGCTATTGCACAAAACAGGTCCTTCCCTGACCAGCGTGCTATTCAACCAAACATTTTATTATTATTAAAATAGGGTTCGACCGAGTCCGGGTAAATACCCGATCCGGTACCGGGTAATGCTATTTTGACCTGACTCAGACTCGGTAAAAATTCAACCGAGTACAAACAGGGTAATAATTATTTTTATTTTCATGGTTTCATTTTACCTTATCGAGGACCTACAACTACTTGCATGCAATAGATATTCATTAAGGTGCACACAAAAAAACCAAATAAATGGCTGTAATAGTTTTAGAGAACGATTTTCTATAATTACGGGCGGTAATGAACAAAAATGCAAAATCTCCGCTTTGAGAAAACTCGTCCGAAAGTCGGCGCTAGTTAAAGGCACATAACTCCCTCCGGTATATTTTAACAGTTTCACTCGATACATTACCGGAAACAGTTTTATATAAACTGATTTACCTTTCATTTCCTGGTCTAAAAGTACGATACAGATGTCAGTAGTGGCGCGTGAATGTTATTTGGCTTGTTTTAAACGGCTCGGTCCGAGTGGTATATAACTCCCGCCACATCGCTGGCAAGCCGCGGCCCTGGAGGAAGGATAATTAATCCTTCGCTCAAGTTTGCGACTTGGTCGTAGGATGTGTCACGTTGCAGCGGCCCCGAAATGAGTATGACTAGTGTCGTAGAGCAATGCGCTCTGCGGTCGTTTGAACTATATTTTAGCGTAGGTGACGCAGAGTAAAGCGGCCAGAACGGAGGGATTTATGTGCCTTTAAGCTACTTAAACGTTGTTCTCACCTGATCAGCGATAGTGTGAAGGTTTGTACTTTTGTAGGTTGCTTTTCCGTTTTAGTTTTGCGTTGTGGTTGCTCTTTTAATTTTTTAATATTGTGAAGCTTCATGTTTCTAGTGATTTTCAACGACGAACTAAACAGAAACATCTCCGTGAAATCTGAATGAAACCATGGCAGCCATGTTGAAATCGCACCAAACAGGATGTTTCATGTGGAATAATAAGCAACACTCACAACCAGAAAATGATTTTCTGAAACTCTAAAAACTTATTTTAATTTTCCTATGCGTTTTGAAATTCGCTAAAACAGCACTGGACGTTTTTGTTAATCAAATCCAAGAACTGAACGATTTTTCAAGTGTAAAACAAAAATTCAATTTCCTGATGTCAGTTGCGCTAAATAAGTTTAGGAAAAACAAAGCTTCACTAAGTTGAGAAACAATGCAAATACCCGCAAACGCCGCATATACAGGCTGCGGTGTTAAACACAACTTTAATTTATGTATGCCTAATGGTAATTATTATTAATTACTTAGTAAGTTAGTATGCTTGTTTAATTATTTCCATTTTATCTTTTCTAAAGCCAACATAGGCCTATTGGGAGACCAAAGCAACCAAAATGCATTTTGTTTTTCATTTCACTTTATTATTTAAAAAATTGAAACAAAGAATTCCTGGTCAATTTAATTTTTGACTTCACTTTATTTAAAATCGTAAAGTTTATAATTAAAAAATTTGGAAGAAAGAATTACTGGTAAATTTTATAGCTTTTTTACGTTGGTTTCTTCCTTCGTCCACTTTTATTTTGCTTTCGTTCATTGTTATACTTGAACTCAGTTTTTTGCGCCCCGGTTGATCCCTATATTAAACCAAAGCAAATACAGCAGAAAAATACCTGTTATTTATATGGCGCACAACTTACTTAAAAATCATTCTAGATTTGGTCTTACCATCATAAGACGACTTGCTTTATGATGAGGACCACCAGCCTCTGATTCAAGGAACAGCAATTTTGTACCATCAGGGCTAAATCGTGGGAAATGAACACTCTTGCCTTGACTTCCAGCTATTTCAACTGTTAATTTAAACAAAAATAAAACTGTACAAACTGAACATGCTAGAACTAGCTTTAATTAAGCCACTGATGTAAAATATTTATACTAACCATGTTCTTTACTACCCAGTTTCAAATGGAACAAAGTGCTCCTGTAAAAACAGATCATCATGATACGCTATAGTTTAAACTTTTTGTAAACTCAAAAATTAAAATCAAGCATAAGAAAGGCATATGAACGCTAGTAAATTCTCAGTTAGAAGATATTCAAAATATGACAAATTCTTAAGCCTTGTCTCAACAATTCTACCACAAAAGCATTAATATCAGCAGTTAGTTTTATTTTGAGTCTAAGGTTTACGCTGAATGAAGCTAAATATTCCTTACAAAAGACATTCAAGTTCAGTATATAACAATATTAGTGGGCCAATATACACATTTTTTCTATAAGTTTCGACTGATTGGTGCATTGACAGAATCTTTGTTTAATTGTTCCTTCAGACATAAGAAATGTGGACCCTTTACTCAGAAGGGTTGAAGACAGAATTTGGCCTGCAGATAGGCCTAATCTTAGATGAGGTTATCTCATCTGTACAATATACCTACCTACATAATTTCCAGCCAGCAGCAGTCAGATATAACTGAAGTAACAAGCTTGTGGACAAGTTGTGGACATATAAAAATTTAAAGGTGGAGAATTACAAACTCGGTAATGGTTTTTAATTGGAAAGTGATTCTCAAGCAGACGATGCAGAAAATTTTTTAAGAATAGTTATCGTACTGCCTGGTGAAGATGGACGATGGACCTGGTCTATAAAAAAAATGAAGAATACTGGGATAGTATTTTACTATGTGAAACTGGGCAATGTGCATTGTTTCCTAAACAATGGAATTACAAACTGTGATACACAATCGTCACATTAGAGTGGTACATCCTGCTGAAGAAGCTGCCTCATTCACTGCCTCATCCACCATTTAAAATTTTGCAAATTATTGCTACTGACTATTCACTCATTCATAATCCACAAAGAGTGCTAACAGATAGTGGAAACATTTACCCTACTTTTCTGAAGTCATTCTTTTCTTTGAGTGCCGTTGTTTGGTTAAGTGGGTCACTAAAGTTTGTTAGTACGTACCCATGGGTCTTCCTACTTTAATACTATGAATTTGCTGTATTCCTGGAATGCTAGCTATATTAGTCCACTGATTTAGAAAATGAAATTAGGTGATTTGGATGAGCATCTTTAAACATAGCATGGGCCTCTTTGAAAGTTGTGTGGAGTACATGCTTCTGGAGTACATTCTTCCAGTAGATACAGATGATGTAGTCATATAAAATTTGTGTACCTTTCTTAGTGCTGCAGTATTTAACCTCTTAGCTTCACAGACTTTCTGCTTTTTGGGGAGATTTAGGCCGGACATCTTCTGCAAGTTTTTCCACAAAAGCTCTTCTCTTTTGCGGAGACTTGGGAAGACTTTTAAACACTCTCTGTGTAGCATTTCCCACAGTTTGTGGGCTCAACACTATTTGAGAGTCCAACAATACAGGTTGTGGAACAGGAGTTTTTTTTTTTTTTTTAGAATTCTGTATTTTGTGACACGTCTTATGTTGTGCTTTCTCTCTGCATGAAGTTGGTTGTTTTTTTTTTACAAAGTAAGTTTTTTTTCAATCTCTTTGGTCAATTTCAGTCCATTTGTCAGGGTCTTAATTCAGTTTAATACGATGACATGCCATCTTATCCTTGGCTTTTAAGTGGCATGGTAGGCTTAATGGCAATCTTCAAAATTTGATTGAAATCAACAACTTATCACTTAAATATTTCCATTTCCTCAAATTCATTAACTTTTCTGAAATGTGTGTATGTCAGGGTTGCAAACTCTCCAAACTTGATGACTGGAGTCCAACACTCTGGATGTCAATGGATTGAATGTAGCTACAGTATGCTACCTGTCGAGCAACTAAGCCCATGCACTTAGCCTAAGTAGATCTTCAACACCATCTGGTGGCAATAAGGTCAAAGTGTAGTGACAGCAAATGACAAATTATTGAACATTAGGACCTAGTAATTCCGTTACCGGGCCTTGTAATTCCGTTACTACCAGTGATTTTTACTAATACATAATAATTTTTAATTTAAGGCTATAGTAACAACCACCTATGAGTCCCATTAGAGAATACTAAAGGAGTTATAAAACAATGTAATATTAAACAACTAGATGGAACTTTTCGACCTTTGTGGTACTGTAACGGAATTACATCAGCATTTTGGGGGTCCCTTGTTTGCTCTACTGTAGGTCAATGGTCAATGGTCCCGGGCTATTCTTCCTTCTGTATTTGCGTGAATCCGGATGTAGCCAACGAATACATGTCTCCTGACATTTGGCCTACAGGAGCTATTTTCTCCTATTTCAAAAAGCGGGATTTGGGAAGTAGTATCGTGGAAACATACTCCCATGCAAACCCTACAGATAAGCAGAGTACAGATACCCCATCAGCATGACAAACTTCCCTCCAACCCACACATCCCATCACACACGTTCCTAATCTTCAGTTTAGTACTAGTTCTGTATCACACGTGAACAATAGCAACCTAAATCCTTTTAACAATCCCCATTATCCGATCATCCACACTAATGCCGACTCACTGATTAACAAATGGAACGAACTTACGGCCCTTGTTAACAGCCACCAGCCTCAAGCAGTCTTCATCTCTGAAGCCAAATCCAAAGTTGTAAACAATGCTGCTGTCATTGAGGCATTATCCATCCCAAACTATAAGACAGTGTGTCACCCCATTGACGCACAAGCCAGAGGACTTGTCGCCTTTATCAAAAACGACTGCGAATTTATGATCGTCGACACACCAGGAGGCTTCACGGACAGCCTTACTCTTAAAATCAAGCCTAGCCCTCATTACACTATTGTCGTAGCATGCTTTTACCGCTCTCCCAACAGCAACCATGAAAACAACACAAGGTGTCTGTCCACT
>JAHWFP010129814.1:0-10353 GCA_023313725.1 Lithobius niger
AGAAGAGGACCAGGGAGTGACGACACCCATGTTTCCCATGCTGCCCGTGAAAGCAAAATTCCCATAGTGACCCACTCTCCCCTCAACCAAACTCTACAAACACAAGCATCAATCCCACGACAGGGGGTGGAGGGGAGGGTGCACATAGGAACCCAATACCGAACATAAACCCTGACCCCCGACCGATCAGGGCCCGCCACACCCACAAACCCATTCAAAACAGGGACAACATTCGGTGGGAGCCTTGTTTCCACCAAGCTCAAAATTTCAACTTTAGAACCTAAAATTTCAACATCTTCACCCTTATTAGCCACTCCCCTCGCATTCCATACACACAGGGTGAGAAAGACAGAGTGAAACACACAACACTACAGAGACACACGTACTTAAAGTTGCTCACTGTCTCCCTCCACACGAGGAACTAAATTTTCACTAGCATTAGAGCCACTGCTGTGCCTCGCATCACTGGCCTCGCTATCTGACCCACACAAACCTAAATCACCATGTGACACTGTCATCTCAATCTCTACTTCATTTGCCCAAATGATTTGCGTGCCAGGGACTACTACAGCTATGGAGCTGTTTAGTACTACGCCCGAAACCAAATCCGAAGCACTGACAGCACACTCTACACACACATTGGCATTTCCACGTGTACACACACTTTTGGGCCCGCTATTGCGGAAGGCACGCACTCAGTTGACACCGGACCTGGCACCTCACTCACAGTAGATATCACACTATCATCAGCCATCTACTGGTCAGAGAGATCCTCCTTTTCACCCAAGGGCAAAAAACGGTTATTGTCCACTGCAACCAGTTTGTCAACAGGTGGGGAGCTCGCAAGCGCAGACCGCAAGACCGACGCTTTCCGCCGACGTGAACGATGCTGTGTCGACAACTCAGATGGAGTAGATACAGCAATGGGGGCCTTGGCTGGAGGTCCAACGGCCCCAGAGTCCTCATCAGCGGCTGGGCAACACAAACAGTATCGTGCACCTCGGGGAGGGGGGGGGGGCGCAAATGTACACAAGGTGCCTCACGTGGTACTAAGCTATGGCACACCTTACAAAACGTTTCACTGCACAGACGCCTCACGTGACCTCTTTTGAAACAATTTAAACACCGGGGAGGCCTATCAGCTATGACCAGTAAACCTGCAATCCCTAAGATACCGACAACATCAGACACATCATCTAAAACAACTGAATCCTTGAGTATCAATACACCGCACCTAACTCCCGTACGACAATGATGGAGCCCCTCAATAAAGTAACGTTTATAGGATAAACCCACTACTTCCCTGTAGGACGAGAGAGCCCTCACTATGTCAGAGTCTGGAACCTCTAGTGGCAGCCAATCCAACTTGAACTGAAGCGCTCGATCATGTAAGTTGTAAGTCGCTGCTCGATGACGACCAATCAGTAAGTTGCCTGCTTTCTTCACAATGCACTTGGCCTCTCTATCAGCAAACGACACCTGAAAGGCATTATTTGCTCGCAGCCTACCAATGCCACTGACACAGCGCAAGTCGACGAGTTCAACCAAAGTATCTCTGAGGTCCTGCACCAAATACGGACGTCCTGCCTGGTCTGCCAGGATGACTAGAGAAAGCTCCATGGAGATATTGGAGAGGCAGCTCCTGTAAAGCATCTTTAGCCACGTCAGGTCACGTGGTGCCTCTTGATCAACACCATATGAGCCTCCCAATAAATCTTCCTCTGAAACACCTGCACATCTTCCACACTTCACGGTACTTTCCCACTGATACAACTCCACTGGTGATCTCCCTCTGAATCAGGAGTCCCGACGGATATAACCATGTTTATTACAAATCAAATTTACAAGAGAGCATTACAACAAGTGCACAAGAATCAAAGAACCTTAAAAAAAAACCAACAAACAAAGGCAATTCAACGAAGTCAGAATGAATGAATGAATTTGCTTATTCGGGAGCCTCGTCCCAAAGCCACATACCCCTACACAAAAAGTAATGCAACATTACAGCAACTACTAAGACTACATGGAAACTAATCATTCAGACACCCGGACAGATCAAGTACGGGAAAGGACAGAAAGGGGAAGAGAGGGGGAACATGGAACTGTGGACACAGCGAGTCACACACGAACACCCATTTCCTTGACAAAGCTGACGATAGCATTTATCCTGGCTCACTTAGCATTTATCTCACGCGCACTGTCGACTGGAAAATGAGAAGGCCTTATAGACTTTGGTTTGGATGTAAGAAGTCATCAAAGACCCGCCGGAGGCGATCAGAGGCCGTGCACTCTAGAAGAAAGTGCTCTGGAGTCTGCGGGAGACCACAATCTGGACACGCCGCAGATGCCAACCACTCCACCCTGTGACGGTATGCTGCTAACAAAGAATGCCCAGTGCGAAGGCGGGAAAGCACCCTGCACGCCGCGAGCGGCATGTCATCTAGGGGAGATGACAAAGAGCAATATGGCTGAAAAGCATACAGAGCACGCCCAGTGTCAGCAGCTGCCCATTCTGTTTCCAATTTCGACGCACGAAGTGCAGGCCGTCTAGCCACAAGATGAGAAACAGGCACAATCGGTTCTGTTATCGACTCAGCAGCCACTCTGGTGAGACCATCTGCTTGTTCATTACCGGAACACCCCCCATGCCCTTTAACCCACCGGAGACGCATAACACCCCGCTGGAGCACTGCATGGATCTTCAAGCTAACCTCAAAGATGATCGGATCTCCAAAATCATACCGCTCAATGGCCAGTCGCAAAGCCGTAATAGCACTTCGCGAGTCCGACCACACAGTGAAAGATTGCAGCTGGATATCCAATGCCACATCTAGTGCCACAAAAATGGCACACATTTCACACATGGTGCTAGGTGCAACAGACCGGAGCTTCCTACCGCAAAACAATTTCAAGGAGGGAACAACCACTCCTACACCTCCCGACCACATGTGGCGATCAAAGGAGGCATCACAAAATACATCGCATTCCATGTCCTGCTCCATGAAAACATCAGCTAATGCAGGTGCCCACAACCACTGAAAGAAAGGCGCCAGACACGCAACCTTCAATGGAGCAACAAAGGATACTAGCTGGCGAGATGCAGCAACCACTCCCAGTGTGCCGAGCAAAACGAGAACTACCTGCGGGAGGGTACAATAGTCCACAACTATTTTGCCCACGCAGTCATCCACTCCGTGGCTGATATTCCGCATCCCAAAGGTGCAGAGAAGCTCAGTGGCACGAATATGAAGAGATGGCTCTCCTGCCTCCACCCACAACGATTGTACTGGTGTCGTAACTAAACAGCCTATGACGAGACGCAGACACTCATTCACCGCTGCTTGAAGAGAAGAGATGTGCCTGCGCTCTTATAAAGGTCCGAAGTACAGCACATAGAGGACCACGTCGTAACCCTGCATCCACGAGAGCCGCTTTAGCACCGCAGACCGTGACCTTATTCTCTCACGAAGAGATGACACATGAAGATTCCAGGTCAAACCCTCGTCAAGCCACACACCCAAATACTTGACAGACGCAACCTGCAGCAAAACAGTGCCACCAACGGTGATAGACAGCGGACACACCCGCCTGACATGTGACCTACTGAAAACCACCAATTCAGTCTTCGCCAGAGCGAGGAGCAGTCCTCGGACCGAGAGAAGCTCGGAGACACGAGCAACTGCAGCTTCAGCACGCCGACAGCAAACTTCAGACTCACTACCAGCAAACCACAAAGCAACATCATCCGCATAGTATACAATGTTGTTCGAAGCACCAATCTCAACCAGAATGTCATTGATCGCAATGCCAAATAGTAGAGAACTTAGACAACTCCCTTGCGGGAGGCCTCTATCCGAGTTCGCCACTGCCGACCAGAAGCCACCAACTCTAATGGCAAATTGTCGCACTCCCAAGAGAGCACAGATTGCTCCAACAAGATTGAGGCCGACTCCCATTGCCACAAGACTACGCCTAATCCACTGAACATTAACAATGTCGTAGGCAGCCTTTATGTCCAAAAACACGGCCACCACAAACAAACTGCGACACCAGGATTTATAATGCCCGACAGCAAAAACATCACGGCATCTTGTGCATTACACCCCGCCCTATAGCCAAACTAAGTCGGCGCTAAGCAGCGGTAATACTCTAGATGACATTCAAGCCGTTTGACCAACATTCTCTCATACACCTTTCGGAGATTGGAAAGTAGGGAGATCGGCCTATAATTCTCTACAAGAGACCTCGGAGACCCTGACTTATATTGTGGGACCACAATGGTAAACAACCAAGACTCAGGAACAACACCACCCTGGAAGATGGTACTGAATAGGGCTACACAAGTATTGACAGATGTAGAGTCAAGGCGGTGTAAACAGCCGTAGGACACGCCAATACAAAACCAACAAACAGGTGTTTTCGACCCAACAAAAACAGTTTTGAAATTCGTTACTGGGCACGTCACATAGATGAAAGCAAAATTCCTGACAAATGTGCACACAGTTGACGAAAACACTCCAAGCACGCTGATGTATTCGTCGAGGGAGGCACTGGCAGGAATGGTGTTCAGGATCAAAGCGGCGTTCCCCCGCTGAACAGCCACGCCAATATGCTGGATAAGGAACACGGTCGACCTTTTCTCTCCAGTGGTCCTGGAAATCCTGCGACCGATGCATGGATCAGGGCCAGGCCATCCCGACCAAAGGACCCCAAAGTCTCAACCCGGCAAAAGAAATGCCAATTGTCCAGGTATTCATACTTGCCTTTTCTTCCTTGCTTCGGCAGCAGAGGCGGCACTCAAAGGCTCCAAAGAAGTCTGACTAAGGTAAGACGGTGCCAAGATGTCGGTGCAGGTGAAATCCCATACCAACTGACGACCGCCTGCCCAAGGGATCAAAGAGATACCGTCCGGACGCTTACCATTCTCCCGGTCGAGGCCAAAAGGTTCTAGCTGGGCAGGGATCCCAGTAGACACAACGGCACGCTTGATGAGGTCGTTGACAGCAGTGTGGGGAGTCCAGCGACCTGCACTTTTCATGTAGCACAAACCATGAGTGCCAGAAGAGTCAACAACTGCCCCGCACGGACATACGTGGGGTTCACAAACACGGCAACCCAAGCGAAGAGCAACTGCAATTTGGAAGGCACCGTCGTCAAGAAGAGTGCCAAGATGGGGTGTTGGAAGGGCCTGGAGCCAAGCACCTGATTCCTGAGACCCCAATGGGACGGGCCTTTTGGGTGAGATTGGCAGCCCGCTGATGGAGTATCGTATGCAATTTCTCGACGCCCGGACGATCCCATTCACGTTGACTGGCTTTAGCGATACCGGTGGGAGGGGTAGTTTCAGTCAGCTCAGACCAGGCAGTGATTCACTCATGGAAGACAGAGTCGGACCCGTTCCTGCAGAAGTCGGGCAGAATATCATCGACAAGCTGCGACACGGAGCACGAAGAGGAAAGCAGGCAGGGACAGATCCGACGCACGACGAACACCCAGACCACCACTAGACACGGGCAAAGAACACTGGTCCTTAGACATTGGTCCATAGCCATCCATTCTCTGGTCCATCACTGGTCCATAGCCACATCTAACAACGCCAACCATACTGGCCGCGCCATTTTTGACTGTAATTGACTTGCTCCTTGTTGGGATATTGCCATCAGACCATTGTTATTGGACGTTCCCAAAATGTTCCGAGGTTTGCACGAAAAGAATTTGGTTAACAATCACTGACGTCATGTATTGTTGTGTGATTGTTGCAAATTGTCATTTTTCGTTAATTTGGGGGCATATAGGACCTAAATTTGCATTCAAGAATACGCCTAACAGAAAGTCGGAGAAATTTCCTTTCTTCCAAACCGTTTCTCAAATTTTTGGCGCCACTATTTCAAGAGGAGTAGATGGACGCACATAATAAATAAACACACTGAACGATTTTAATGATGTTGGATATATTCCTGGTGAGAGGATAGTCCACAATTGTTGCGCCACGTTAGACGCCACGTTGTCCAGTAGTGTTGTCAGTGGGGTTACGGCTGGCAATCAGAATAGCCGTAATTTAAGAATGAGGCACGTGCAGCTCACTGATGGGACCACTGTTGGAGTTGCATTTTGGATATTTAAAATTCAAACTGCCATTTTGGCCGTAAATTTAAATGAAATTACGTAAAGGTACGAAAAGATTAAATGCTACATGCTAAATTAAGCCTACGTAAGTGTGTTAGAAATATTTCTACGTTTGCCATTTGTAAAACATCGACATCAATATGCCTTTGGTGGTGCTCTACGCAGTAGTCTAGCGCAATTGTGGTCAACACGCGTAACTTGTGGGTATGATTTCATGCTGCGTGTAGGCCTGATTTGTGAGACGACGCCGAATGAGCTAGCGTCAGCGAGCAACTCGGCTAGTACTATCTAATAACCTGGCACGAAACAATAATGAAACAGTAATACAACAACAACAACAATGAACTAGCGCTTATCTTGATGCTGTTGTGCACCCTGGGTCTTCCAAATGAAAGGCTTGCAATGTAATATGTTTTTCTATATATTAAACAAAAACTAATACGTATACGGCAAACAATGCTCTAGCAATTCCTTTAACAACTAAAATAACTTTCCAACGATAGGTTACATTACAACATTGATCAATTAGTTCCGGAGTTTCACGAGATTTAGTATATCGTATGATGGCCAGGGCGTCTTAGTGCACGCTGTTAGCGACAAAAAATGCCAAAACATTTCAGTTCCGGCAACAAGCCGCATATTGCACATCGAAGCTGTACACACATTGTAGTTTCCAAATCCACCGGGAGACACTCCCGGAAGTGACAACCTAATCCGTGATGACGTCATCAAAATGGCCACCATGCGACGTACTAAAATGTTATGTCCGAAACTAATCGATCAATCCTAACGGTCGACCTATTGTTGGAAAGATAATTTAATTTGCTAAAAGAAATACCGGAACAATGTACGCCGTCAATCTATTAGTTTCTGTATAATTTGAAGGAAAAGACATTAAGACGTCCTGGCCATCATACGATATACTAAATCTCGTGTAATTCCGGAACTAATTGATCAATCTTGTAGTTTAACCTATCGTTGGAAAGCTAATTTAATTTCTTAAAGGAATTGCCAGAGCATTGTTTGCCGTATACGTATTAGTTTTTGTTTAACACATAGAAAAACATATTACAGCGTCATAAAAATTACCGCCATGCGATATAATAATCTGTATTATCTCCGGAACGAATATATTAATATTATCCTGCGACCTATTGTCGGAAATATAATTTAATTTGCCAAAAGAACTGCAAGGACAATTAGTCCGGAGGATATATCCCTAAATTAGATGAAATTGTGCATTTTACCATAAAAGCATGAAACTTGGCAGGATTGTTGTTTACATCAAATTAAGACTTTTAAGCGTTGTAGGCATTCCCATGAATTGCTACGAGCCGCCATATTGGAAAATGGCGAACAAATAGTCTAAAATTGTGCATTTTCATCATAAAAGCATGAAACTTGACAGGAATGTTGTTTATATGAAATTAAGAATTTTAAACGTTATAGGTATTCTCTTGCATTGGTATGAGCCGCCATTTTTAAAAATGGTAGCCAATAGTCTAAAATTGTGCAGTTTTGTCATAAAAGGATGAAACTTGACAGGAATGTTGTTTACATAAAATTAAGAATTTTAAGTGTTGAAGGCATAATCCTGAATTACTATGAGCCGCCGTATTGGAAATGGGCAGCCAAAATGACAGTGAAATTAAGTTTTTTCTCATAACTCCTGAATTAATCGACGGATCTAACTTTTGTTTTTTTCTTCCTGTTGTTCGTAATTCATTTTTTTTTTACCAAAAAACTGAAATAACTTTCCATACGACCAACCATTTTATCTGAAAGTCTTACTTCTAATTATTGTTACATGAAGTTCAGTGAGTTATACAGTCTGAATATTTTTATTATACGATTTGCTTACTTATGGCTTAATAGGCCCCTGAATTTGTGATTTTACTTTGAAGTAATTAGTACAAAGATGAAACCAACGGCATTCGCCCTTGAAAGCAATTGTAAATAACGTATCAAAATTAGACTAAAATATGATTAATGGAAACACGCCATTTGCCCGAATTCGATACTTTCAATGTTATTTATTGAAACACTGAATTCCCTTTCACAGTTAGAAAAATTATACACTCTTCCTTTATTGTTATTCTTGAAATATCCTTTCCAATGATACCAGACATAACCGGAAGTAAGTACCGGAAGTGATACTAATGTATCAGTGAAAAGACGCCATTTTCTTTTCAAAATGGCATTTAAATATGACACTTTGAATTCCCTTTTACAGTTAGCGATATTACATCCCCTGCCTTTATTGTTCCTCTTGAAATTTCCTTTCCAATGATATGATATACTAAACACAACCGGAAGTAAGTACTGGAAGTGGTATGAATGAATCATTATTAATGCGTAGTATACGCCGTAATGTAAATAATAGGTTTTTTATAGTGCTCAAAATTGAAGGAATTGTTCACTTTTTGTGAAAAGCGTTAAGTATGGTACGAATGCACATGAAGAGTAAATGGAAAAAAAAGCTATATGATCACAATTCTGGACAGGAAAGGGATTATACATCTTTTACATAAGAGCAACCCTTGAACCACACAATCGTATTTAAAGTATTATCAGCCTTAATTCACACGGACAATTGGTTGTTATAGTGATTTTCGTGTTCGAAGTGTTCATGCGAGCCCTTAAATAGCTCGAAATAGCTTGACGTGCTTCGAATTTTCTGAAAGGGTGAAATCTATTCTTTTCATCAATCCTACCGAATTTTTTTACATTAGGTAGGGACCGTCCTACACCCACTGAAAGGCGAAGAGGTAACGGCATAGCGGCGAAAGCGCATGGTGATTTTAGAATTTAAAGTGCTTTTGCGAGCCTTCTAATAGCCTGAAATGGACATGTTTAGGATTTTCTGAAAGGTGCGATCTATTCTTTCCCACAATCCTAACCGAAATTGTTTAACTTAGATAGCGACCGTTCTACACCCATTAAAGGTGAAGAGGTAAAGGCATAGCTATGAAAGCGTATGTTGATTTTCGAATTCAAAGTGGTCTTGCAATCCCCCTAATAGCCCAAAATCAACATGCTTCGAATTTTCTTAAAGGTGAGGATGTATTCTTTCCATTAGCTCTAACCGAAGTTATTTAACTTAGGTAGGAATTGTCCTACACTCATTTAAAGGTGAAGAGGTAATGGCGTAGCGGTGAAAGCGAATGGTGATTTTCGAATTCAAAGTGCTCTTGCCAGACTTCCAATAGCCCGAAATTGACATGCTTAGGAATTTCTGTAAGGACAAAAATTGTTTCGCTCAGATAGAGACCGTCCTACACCCGGTTAAATGTGTAACTGTAATTGGTGTAGACTGTAGAGGCTATAGTTTCATTTTCAAAGTGGCATTGTAATGCTCATATATGTATTCTTATCTAAGCTAAACAATTTCGGTTAGGATTGAAGGGAAAAAAAGACCCATACCTTTCAGAAAATCCTAAGTATGTCCATTTTGGGCTATTAGAGGGCTCGCAAGAGCACTTTGAATTCGAAAATCATCAAACCCTTTCGCCGCTTACGCCATTACCGCTTCACCTTAAATCTGTCGCTATCTAAGTTAAACAATTTCGGTTAGGATTGATGGAAAGAATAGATCGCCACCTTTCAGAAAATCGTAAACATGTCCATTTCGGGCTGTTTTTCCTAGTTATGGAAAACAAGTAATTTGGGCGCTATTTTCCAATATGGCGGCTCATAGCAATTGAGGAGAATATCTACAACGCTTAAATTCTTAATAATTCTAAGTAAACAACATTCCTGCCAAGTTTCACGTTTTTATGATAAAAATGCATAATGTTAGACTATTGGCCGCCATTTTCCAATATGGCGACTCATATCAATTTAGGAGAATGCCTACAACACTTACAATTCTTAATTTGATCTAAACAACATTCCTGCCAAGTTTCATGCTTTTATGATAAAAATGCGCAATTTTAGGTATATCCTCCGTACTAAATGTATGCCGTAAGTCTATTTTGTTTAATTTGAAGGTAAACATAATATACAAATAATTATCACCACTTTATATGTCTAATTAAAGTTGGTTTATTCTGCGTTTTGTTATCTACATCATATCAAAAACCAAAACTGGTAAAAGGGGCCGCCAAGTTCCGAATGGTTCGGCCCTTCAAAGGAGTGATATCAACACACCAAAACATTCGCCAAGTTAATCACACCGCTTAATAGTTCGAATGTTAAATGAAAACTATAACAATGCTACTTTCGGTA
>JAHWFP010129845.1:0-11494 GCA_023313725.1 Lithobius niger
ATAACTCAGCTATCTATAAACGATCAGTTTTAGCTGGATTCCAAGGCGATGAAGACGATCGTAACTCTGGACAAATCAGGTATTAAAGAAATTTCTAACACTGAGGTTAACAATCTTGCTATTGGCACAATGTTAGACAAAATGAACTCATTAGAGAAAGGTATGACTAAGTTCAGTAATGATAAAACTAAAAATGTTGAAGCTAAAGTTAGTGCCGTAAACACCAATATAAATCAAGTTAAAACGTGTTACCGTTGTTTAGCCCAGGCCATATAAAATGAGATTGTAGCACTAAGGACGATTATCTTCAGCGAGTGCAACAACGTTGGGAACAGATTAAACAAGAAGTAGATTTTCTACAAATAAACCCAACAACAGAAACGGTCGCGGAGGAAACCGATACAGGGGAAATAACCGTGGTAAACGCGGAAATTATTTTCTGGTTTCGACAATAGGGATTCTATTCAGTTTAACAAGAAAAACAACCCTTACTCATATCAGGCTAATACTAGCAATAGCGATAACAACAGTTACAATGACAGTTGACAGTTGAATAGTTACAATAACGGACAACAAACTCAAAATATGGTAACAATAATGGTAGAAATCATAACCAAACTCAACACCAAAATCAAAATCAGCAAAGGCAAAATAACAACCAAAACCGTGTTCCACAACACGCTACTGACGTAAACGAGGGTAATGACTCATGTCAAAATGGTTGTAGTTCAAAAAAAAGAGTTAATAGTGTGATTGTTAACAGGGATTCAGAACTAAACACAAAACGGTCAGAACAGAGCAATAATGACGATCAAATTCCACATGTCAGCTCAGTTCACGCTCAAACTCCTGTTGCCTAAACTAACGAAGCGAATAGTACTCACTTCTTAAAAGTAAAATGTGTTCCATTAATCTAAGACGAGGATGCAAATAAAGTAATGTTAATTTGTACTGAAACGTATGGCATCAGCAGAAACTTGCTTTGCCAGATCGCACGTTAGCCTTACCACGTTTAGCGTCATATTTTGGCAAAATTCCTTCAAAATATGTTGCGAGGTCTATAGAAGGTAATAAAAGTTTCGTAAATGAATTTACAAATGCTTTAAATATAGTTACGATAAGTACGACTTAACTTGTGATTCAGTAATAGTAACACCATTCGAAGATGGTTTAGATTCCACAAACTTTCATTCAGAATTAAACCCAGTCGATACTAAGACGTCGATCGTTCTTGCTTTATTAGGTAATGAACGCACAGTTCAGTTTAAACATGCGGATGATTCATTCTATAAGGACGGAGTTAAAATGCCTTCAGGCACTTCTATTGGTATTTCACCAACAACGCAGAAAGATTGGAAAATTAGGATTTCAACAGTTGTAGGAAAGTTCGAACCTACAATCTGCTTAACGTTTTGGGACAGCAAAAATATTGCCGACCCAAATGCGTCACCAGCAAAACACCCATCGTTGGGAGAGCAAGGAAACTTGCTTACGAGCATTTCTGCTCAACCGGGCAACAGATGGTACAAGCAGCACCATCTAGCGTCCGAAGTAGACATTAGCTGTGAGTCAGAACAGCAAAGCGAAGCATCGCTCAACTCGGAGCAAACAGCGCCTAACGCTGATAATGTTCAAGTGAACACAGTTTTAAAAAAAACTAAGGTTAAATATTCGCATCCAAACTTGTGTTTGACGTGGTAATAGGTCAGAAATCTGTTTATTGGACACTGGTTTTTTACTTTCATTAATTACGAATACAGCAGCTCAACGCATGCTTAAGAATTTTAGTGTTAAATGTCACTGGTTGGGGTCGGAAATCGTCAGATTAAAGCTGACAGGATAATAGTAACAACTATAGAAAAATATGAATATTCCAGAAACAAAGAATTGGTTGTCGTTCCTGATGCTTCATTTGGTAACATTTCAGTATTATTGGGTTACGATTTCATGTCAAATAAATCAGATTCATTAGCATTAAATTGCCCAGATAAAATCGTAACTACCGTAAATCGCGTATTAAACGCCCAGTTAATGCTAACGCCCAGCCCCCTAAAATGCTTGAAAGTCAAAAATCGTGATGTACTCTTGTTGACGCCCACCTCTTAAAAATTATCGATTTTCTGTGGTAAAATTAACTGAAATCTTTTTACGTTTTAACGAAAGCAACGTTTCATCCCCGTAAATTTTGATTTTTCTGCAACAAAATTAACTAAAAACTTAATACATTCAACAAAATCAACTTTTAATCCAAAACGATTCACAGGAGTGTTTGTAATCACGGAAAAGTCGGCAATATTAGGCCTAGCGTTCCGGAAGTTCCTCCGGAAGTTCTGGCCTGGATTACTCTATCCAGGAAGGCAGGAAAAAGGGAAGAACAGAAAACAATGTCAATTTTACGACTTTCCGGAAAATTGTGTAAACAAAAATGTGCTTCTTGGTGTGAATCGCGTTGTCTGTTTTAAAAGGTTGGTGATGGTTACAAATTAGTTTTAACTTTGAATTATGTTAGATAATGAAAGGTGGATGATCTAATAAACTAAATTTGTGAATAAATGAGAATAAAGGCATTGTGTTTTGCTAGACTGAATCCAGATCACGCACGCGAATGACTGCATTATCGGCGACTTTTTTGTGATAGAAAACTCCCTCCCTGGGCAAGTTGGTTTAGAAAATAGATAATTCTTGTTTTTAACGCCCACCCCCCAATTTTAGGTAATTAATTTTACAAGCCCATGGGCGTTTAATACGCGACTTACGGTATAGGCGAATTACAATTTCAAATGTCATCATCACCAGAATTAGCTTATGTTGCTTATAATCAAAATAAGGAAATAATAAACAGGGAATATTGTACACCCAATCATATTTACGTAGCATCACTTAACGTAGCTACAGATGTAGAAACCGATAAAAATCCTAAATCTACATGGAATTGTACACCTAAACAACATTTAATAAACATTACTGTATCTTTGTTACGAGACGAAATAATTCCATCAAATTGTGAGAGTAGAATAACCAGAAATTTACATTTCCGTATCCCGAAATACAGACAGGAGCATTCCAACCTGAAATTTCCCGTACGCTTGCTCACAGTCTTGTTCACACAACTCCTACAGGAATTATTCCAGTCATGTGCATTAATTTTAATGGACTTGATGTAGAACTAAAAGCGGGTACTATCCTAGCATGTACACGACAGCTATTATCAAGTACGAAGATGACGCTTCCTTGGATTCATCAAATTCAAACTTGCCCACCTCAAGTCCCATTGAGAAATCTCAAACCGCAAGTCCCATCGAGGTATCTCAAATCTCAAGTCCCATCGAGATTTCCCAAAACCAATCCAAACCGAGTGAAAGCTCAACAGAGGTGCTAGTTAGCAGCCCAGCTGACGCTCCCAAGCCTAAATCCAAGGCAGAACTCGATGCAGAATGGGAAATTTTAAAACATAGGTTCACGTTTCCAGATTTAAATAAGGAGGAAACGGAAGAATTTCTAGATATGCTTAGAAATCACCAAGATTCATTGTCTAAAAACGATTTTGATCTAGGATGTTACGAAGGATATGAAGTTCCTATAGAAACAGGTGAATAGGTTCCTTTTCGCCAATGGGAATTATTAGATAAATACATTGACGAAATGCAAAGAGTAGGTATCATCCAAGAAGGAAAATCCGGATGGTTATCTCGTTGTCTAATGATAAAGAGAAGGCCAACTTGTTATCGAGTAGTCATAGATTTACGCGGCTTGAATTCTGTCATGGAAAGTGTAAGCGTTCCAATACCCACTGTGACAGAAAGCATGGGTCACCTTAGCGGAGCTAAGTATTTTACACGTTTAGACTTTAAGTTCGGATTTTATCAACTTAAACTAGCCGATTCAGCTAAACCTAAAACATGCTTCTCTGCTAACTCTAAAACTTATTTTTTTAACCGGCTCCCAATGGGCCTTAAAACAGCGCCTGCGCACTTCCAATTTTGTGCACAACAAATATTTGCAGACGTGCTAGGAGCCTATTGTACCGTCTATCTTGACGATTGTCTCCTGAGTAGTCCAGATCTTGAAACCTACATCAGTCATGTGAATCGAGCACTAGACCTAGTCGCTTGTTCCGGACTGAAACTCAGCGTAGAAAAGTGCGAATTTGCACGTAAAAAGGTCAAATTCTTAGGTTTTGTGTTAGACGAAAACGGGATACAACCTGATAGCGATAAAACAAAGGCTATGCAGCAGTATCCTACACCTAAAACACCTAAACAAGTCCGTTCATTTTTAGGTATGGTAAATTTCTACAGAAGGCATATTTCTTCATTCGCCAAAATGTCACAGATTTTATCCAAATTAACAAAGAAAAATTGTAAATTTGTATGGGTGAAGATGAAGAAAGAGCTTTTCAGGAACTTAAGCTAGCTATGATAAACGCTGCAACGCTTAAACACCCTGATTTTTCTAAACCCTTTTTCCTTGAAATAGACGCTAGCGGCGTAGCGATCGGAGGCTGTTTAAATCAGTATCACGGAGGTATAAACTATCCATTAGCCTACACTTCCCGAACCCTCACTGTGGCGGAAAGGAAGGAAACAACTGCAACAAGGAAAATTTTAAAGATTATACATTGTATAGATTCATTTCGTTGCTATTTACTTAGTAAGATGTTTCTCTTAACTACGGATCATTTAGCAATTTGCTATCTTTATTGTGCCTCATTCCTCCCTCCCAAATTAGAAAGAATCTTACTTCAACTTAGGGAATACGAATTCATCTTACGTCATAAGTCAGACCAATTTCTAGCGGTTTCTGACGCGCTATCTCGTATAGAGATACCAGTCGCTGTGTTAGGCAATCAATTTCCTGACTGGACGCAACAACACCTAGTGGCAGAGCAACGAAACGATCCATTCCTAGGACAAATAATAAAACGACTTAAAGATCAGTCATCAGAGAATCTGATCAACGCTTCAAATAAGCGAAACATCTTTTAAAAAGATTATGACAGAATTCTATACAGAATTCGGCTTGCAGACCCGAATAGAGGCCGTATGCACAATCTAGCACAGATGTGTATACCGAAATCTCTACGGAACTATTGTATCCGGGATTACCATTCCACCCCTGGCGCCGGACATCGCGGAGCCAGTAAAACTAGAGAATGGATAGAACTATATTGTTATTGGCCTAAAATGATGGACGACATTGCTCATTACGCTTAAGTATGTCAAGCTTACGTTACACCTAACAAGCCACTCAAGGCTAAGCTAAGGGCTTAAACTATTATACAAATAAATAAATCAGTCCATGGCACGGATTCCCTTTCATGAATAGAAAAATAAAATACAAAAGCATTTAAAGACATTCATTACTTAAATTTAGGAAAGAAACAAATGAAGATCCCAGACAGTTGCTACCTTGAATTATTTTAAAGGCATAAATTTTCAAACGCCAAGTTAAAACGGAAATTGGACGACCTATGCATATAGCTATGCTATACTATTTAAATTTTACATCCACAAGGATATGAATTATAAACAATTAAATCAAGAATTATAATAACCAATATTGCATTTCACATCCATAAGGATATGGATCATGAAATGTAAAATTGGGATTGCATTTATTTTAAAGGCCAGTTCGTACAAATTCCTTCTTCCAATGCTTAAAATAAGTAGCATTACATTGTTCATAAATTATACAACATATCAATAAATAGAAATTGATTTTACATCATTTCATGTAAATGTAACTTAACTAAAAAGCCTAGAATTCACATAGCCTATACCAGTATAATTGAAAATAAGCATTTTACTGCAAAGTAACTTGTTTTACCTTGAGAACCATTGATTTAAAACTAAAACATTTTGAGAAAAAAAAGTATTTGTCGAAAACTACAAATACTTTGCTCAAGAAGAAATAGTGTGTCTTCCAATGCATATATCGCATTAGATTTTTATTTAAGACTCATTACAGTCGATAATTAAGTGATAATATTGTGATAAAATTTAAATAGCTTTTGGAAATTGTTCTAACGGAAATATTTTGCATAAACAAAGTTTGGTATTATCATTTCAACTTCCAGCAAATCAAAAGTAATATTTTATAATCAGTACATGAATAAAATATAAAATAAGATTAAAAATGAATATCATATGATCTTATAGATCGACATCACTGCCGTTTTACTTTGGTTTTTTGGGAAATACTCACAAGAAAAACGCAACACCAAAAAATCCGTAAATCTCAGGCGAATTTTCGGTGGCCAATTTTCTGCCACCTTCATCAGGCCAAGCCCAGAGTTCTGTTCACAACAGCAACTACAAGCAACAACGGAAAAAACAAATTTGAATTTGGTGATTTTCTCAGTGGGACTTGGCTCCTAAAAAGCAGCACTAGCTGGACTAGCAGCACAACAGATCCAACAGCTCCAACAGCTAGTGCTGCTTTTTAGGAGCCAAGTCCCACTGAGAAAATCGCCAAATTCAAATTTGTTTTTTCCGTTGACGTTTGTAGTTGCTGTTGTGAACAGAACTCTGGGCTTGGCCTAATGAAGATGCAAGAAAATTGGCCACCGAAAATTCGCCTGAGATTTACAGACTTTTGGTGTTGCGTAATTTTCTTGTGAGTATATCATATGATATTATTTTGGAAAAAAAAATAAGTAAATAAGAAATCTTCTTACCATATTGTCCATTGTGGCGTACAGGGCAGTCGTTCCTGCAGGGGCTGGGGTGCCGGCACTGCTGGACACCGCTGCCGGATGCTCCCGCATCGACGGCGTTCGGGGCGTCCGGGTCTTGAACATGGGCGATGCGGATAAGATCCGGAAGCGGCGGCAGCTACTCCAGTAGGCAGTCCAGGAAATGCTCAGCCAAGTCGCCGGGCAAACCGTCGGTCAGCAGGGCAAGCTCCTGCTGACGGGCGGTCTCTTCAAACTGGGCTAACGCCCTATGCAGATTCTGCTGCATGACGAATATATTTTTGGTGTTGACCGCTCGCCAGAAATATGCTGTAAACCCTTCAGTTCCTTGAGGGAACGGCGGAAATGTCACATAGCGGCAATGTAGGGATTGCCTTGCCGTTATGGGGCTGCAGGTCAAATAGTGGGAACTTAGTCGGAGTTGCTGAGCCCGTGAGGATTCCTCTGGCGGAGCACCATCCACCAGCACATTCTACCCGGGATTCTCCAATATTAGTTCCATAAAAAAGAGGCGTAACACGTAGTCAAGGGGATCCTTGTCCAGTAACATGGGCGAATGCGGTGTCTCCTCTACGGAACGATGAGGGCATTCTTGAAATAAGGCAGGCGTCCTTTCGCAGTATTGATAATCGTCCAAACAGGCACCAAATATCAATAGATTGGTCTCGCAGAAAGTCCTTCATATAGCGCGGCATGTTATCCGCCACGCTCCTCTCCTCTTTTGGGGTTACCTCCCTCTTTTTCGATGGAGGATCCATATTATTGAAGATAATTTTGGGGAGCAGAACGAAAAGCAAACAGTCGGATGGAAGTACACAACTTCGTGTGCAGGTAACATCGCCAAATTTTCTCAAGTCCAAAAATGTGACCCAGAAATGGACATTGGCAAAACCAATAGGTGCAAAGTTCAGGCTTGACGTCACGAAAAGGGGGTTATCTCTTTTTCCTAAGGACCTAGCTCACCCCCTCAGCTCTTGTCGTGACCATCAGCTATTGTTTACATGGCCTCACCAGGCTACATTTTGAGGTCAGATCAAGCCGACATGACCCAGAGCCGTACCCCAACCCTTTTTTGACCACCGACCACTTTCGTTTATTGCCCACCCCCTTCCCTCAGCAGAGAGAGTGAACATGCTCAATTGCACTCATTGTAAACGCAGGCCGCCGAAAAAAAAACTTCGTTTTGCCAATGAACAATTTTTTTTTCTTGAGCGCACCAAAACGCAAAAAATGGACAGAAACGGCCAAACTTGGAACCATTTAATAGCCACCCACAATAGCTAAGTCTTCGGGAAGCCCAAACTTCAAAATTCCATCCTGAACTCTCACAATCTCTATTTGAAAAACGCTCCAAAACTACCGCAGCGTTCCTTCATCATGGCCGCCATTATTGAACCACTTGAATCATGTATTTTATTTTTACTCACTATTATTTTAGGGCAAAAAGCCCAAAGACCCTAGCTTAGTTGTGAATTAGGAGGGGCTTCCTTAATTGGTACTTAACCTCACATACATGTGGATACAGACAACCTTTTCAAGTGTGATATTTTTTATTGTGTTTGAACGATCGCAACTACTATGAAAAATGTCCACCAAATTCGAAAACTGTCTTTTAACTTAAAAGTTAAACATCCAACTTAACTAATGCGTTATAGCATTCACTAAGCTAGATTATTTATTCATTTTATGCTTTTATTTATAATCTTTTGCCCCCAGAACGCTACCATTAGTCCGAACTAATTCGACATCGGCAATCACCGGACACGAATTTTTATGTAAATACTTTGCTTTAAATCTCAACAAAAATTCCGACCGTGACCATCCGATTGTTTCCAATAGCTTGTCTTTCTATGAAAACAATATATCGTGCAAAGATCTGTTCACAATGCCATCCCTAAGTCAGTCTGTGCAATAAACTCCGTCCCCCCCCCCAAACTAGTTGTGGTGTGTAACACTGCAGTTTTCCGTTAAAGCTTATTTAATTTAATAGTAAAGATTTATTCATTACCCACACCAATGTACTAAGCTTTAACCAGAGCCATTTCATAATATTCACATGTAAATATTCAATCTATAAGCAATATCCCAATGCAAAGGCCTT
Organism: Lithobius niger; assembly: GCA_023313725.1. Classification (NCBI taxonomy): domain Eukaryota; kingdom Metazoa; phylum Arthropoda; class Chilopoda; order Lithobiomorpha; family Lithobiidae; genus Lithobius; species Lithobius niger. The sequence continues at coordinate 8,796 of JAHWFP010129845.1, forward strand.
TCCCAAAGTTCATGATTTGAAAACTCATTTTGGCCCATCTTTTTACATGCCTTTACTCCTTCAAACGGCTCTGCACGAAAACCCTTTGCTCTACCGACTTTCCCATTGTTCTCCTGGCCCTCTACCAATAAGACCCCAGCTGCCCTTCTCGGCGTCCGCGCTTTGGACGCGAAAATCCTCTGCCCCAGCCTAAAAAGGCCCCCCAACCTTCACTCCTTAGCACAGCACAGCTCACAGATCTCTCAAGCTAGAAGGGTCATGCCGGTCGGGAGTGGAGATGTCACGTCCGTGGTTGCCATGCCGGGCAGAATGGTAGTGGTTTAAGTAACTAGTTTAACTTTAGAAGTTTATCTTTAGGATCCCCCACCCCCCAATTCTAAATTCATAGTCTAATTTAAACTAACCTCTAGCTTAGAGTCTCTATGGCTGGTAAGCCAAATCGGCATTGCTGGTCCCTACCACCATAATGTTAGAGTAGGCATCTCTTTCTGAAAAGCCAGGTTCATACTTTGTTCATTTTTAAATGTAAACAAAGGGACGGTTTGATCCTCGTGGATTCAGGGAAACAAAACTGTGGACAATTTGAAAAATAGTTGTCAAATATAGTTGTAACTTAGCGGACGCGGTTCAGCTTGCTGGATATTCCTGGATTGGAACCCAAGATAAAAATGCTTTTTCTAATCTAAATTAAGAGTGTTTAAGAATCAACTTCGTTGTTCTTGTTTATGTAAACGAGCGTCACCGAAAAACGCCTGTTTTTCAAAAATTTGAAATTTTTTTTCTTGAGGCACCAAATGCCTCGCCGAGGCATATCTCGCCGTTTCTGCAATAATGGTCCGATTCTCCCAAACTCTTCGACATTTAATAGCCTGTCCAAATACAAGACTCTTGGGGAAGCCCAAATCCGGACTTTCCACCAGGAAGAACCATTAAACTACGTTTGAAGATCACCTCAAACCCACCACATCGCACCTTCAACATGGCCGCCATTGCTGAACTCTGTATTTTTGTATTTTCCTTTTTTCCGTTTTCTTTTAGGGCAAAAAGCCCGAACATATGTAAAGAAGCTCGTCTTCACAATCAGATTTGAGAGGAGACCTCTGCTCAAAAGATCAAAAACCTGAGGGTTTATCGTTTTCGTAACATACACATTTTTTTCATTTGCGCTCGCTAGCGCTCATTAGGCCTATAACGGCCTCCGTCTGCAAAACACCATATCTTCATGAATAATGGACCAAAACGTTTGAGGTTTGCGGCCCTTAATAAACAAGAACTGTATCTACAATCCTGCGAAGACAGGTCCATGAATTTCCACTTTAATCATTTTCTACAGCATTTAGAAAAAGTCACCAAACTGACCGGCGCCGCACGCAAATCTTCAATCGCCATTTTCGACAAAATTGTAAATAAACTTGTAATTACTTTATTTCTTTTGCTCCCAGCTTAGTGTTGTTTAGGGAGTATTTTACTTCACATATATGTAATTGAAAACCACAACACTTGATGTTTTTATTCTAGCAATGGCCAAGTTATGTATGAAAACTTCGACTGTTATTTTTATTATTAGCGGCTGCAATAATAGTTCACTTATTTACATGCGTTCTAGCATTCAGGGAATAAGCTGGTATATTTAACCTTTTTATTTTTTATTTAATTGGGCAACAGTTTAGCAAAAACTAGGTCTCTAAACACTACTGAACTCGGCAACACTTTCCTTCGAATTTTACCGGACAATTTTTTTCAAAGTGTTTATCTTGTATTTATTTCAGAGCTCCGGCCATAGTAACGATCTTCCTACTCTAAAAATCACGTTTGTATAAAGGTTTGAGCTTCGTCCCCCCCCCCTCCTTCAATAGTTGCAATACATAATATTGCAGTTTTAATTAATAGGCCTTCTCACGTTGCGAGTTCAAAACTCAGTTCAAATGGCCTCCTAGTACACGAAAGTCGGCAATTCCCTTTGCCCTCTTTGTTGCCAAAGTTCCCCTCAACCAGATTGCAGTATTTTTTCCCTCACCCACTCAGAACGTCAGGCTATCCTGCCCGTCCGCGCTGCCCTACCTACTTCCGGTAGTGACAGCCAGGCCGGGTTGAGTCAGTCTCTCCTCCTCCGAGGCGATCCCTCTTCCCCGCACCCCCCCTCCGTCGCTCTCCTACAGGTCCGCGGTTTCCCTCCTACCTGCTGGCAGGCAGCAGGTATAAAACAGACCTGAGGGACTGCATCTACAGCATAGCTCAACTCCAAGTCAGACGTTACTACGGCGGTCGGAGCAGAGATGTCCCAGTCCGAATGTTGCCATGCCGGGCAAGGTAGTAGTTTAGGTAACTAGTTTTAGCTTTAATTTATTTTTTCGGATTCTTATTCTAAAATTTAAACTTAAAGATTTTAACTAACGTTTGACTATGGGTTCGCGATTATGGGTAGTTAAACCATCGGCATTTCTGGTATCCCCTCCCATAACTTAAGGGTTTAAGGTCCCCTTTCTAAAAACCGGCTTTTTTTTTTCTGTTTGTCTCACAACATGTGAACAAACTTTGTAGATTCACCAAGGTCCTGTAGCATAATTACAGAAGCATATACTTCGATGGTTAGGGCCCTGATTATTGCTAGCTTGACTCAATGTGAAAGAGTAGATTTGATCTTGTGCAAGATGCCTTGAAACAAAATCTTAAATTAGACTAAGATTGAAATTTGTGAG
>JAHWFP010129858.1:0-13088 GCA_023313725.1 Lithobius niger
TTTTTTTTTTTTATCAGAATCACAAAATTCAAAAACCTTTGGCTGATGCTTAGAGAATTGTGATTGACGTAAAGAAACGTCCAGTATTTACAAATATTTCTAACCTGTACTGAGGATTACCGTTCATAATTGAACATACTTGACTTTCCTTCACTTGTTTTAGGTTTCCATTCATGCCAGAAGAATCCTCCCTGAAGCCATGTTACCTTACTGGAAACCAATCATGGGATAAGTTGTATACAAAAATGTGCCTTACATTTACTAAATTGAAGTGCAATTGCTCAAGACGCTGCCGTGAAATGACGTTCAGTATAGGTGTAAATTTTATACAAAAAAACAAAGGTATTTCCAGTTTAAGCTTGTATTTCATCCATAACAGATTGGTCATAATCAAGGAACGAATTTCCTATGGCCTCGTGAACCTTATGAGTGACATTGGGGGAAATCTAGGCCTTTGCGTCGGACTCTCACTATTGTCTATTTTTGAAATTCTTTACGAAATTCTGTCAGCATTTCGGGCATACGGAATACGAAAACGTAATCTTAAAAGACAAAGTCAAATATTGACTGCACATAAGCCATTCATAGTTCAAGAAGTGAATCGCATTGTAGGCGAAGAGATTATGAAGCGGCAGGAATTGGGAAGAACTAACGAAAGCTGCCCATCAAAATCTACAGCATCGTTACGTCCTGTGCAAACGGTTCTTCAGTTTTTGTGGTTTACAGTCTTATTAACTTGTTTTGCAGGCAGCATCATCTTTGTCTATGTTAGACTAACCATGTATTGGTCAGAACCAACTCGCATAATTGTTGAGATTCTTGATCCACAGAAGGTACACTTTCCAACCGTCACCATTTGCGGTTACAATCCAGTTGTAGTAAAGAAGTTCCTGAAAGTTGTTCGCCAAGCCAGAAAACATGAAGTATCTCAGTCACACAATGACAATTTTACTGAGTGGTGTGACTTTCGACTTCATGATTTGCTTAACACGTCGGGTGTGAAGAATGCTGAACAACTGTGGTCCATGGCGTCTGTCTCTGGGGAAGTTAGAAGCGGCTTGGACTTAACAAAGGCGAGTCACTGTGAAAAATAAAACGTTAAATTGCCAGTTCAAAGGACTGAAAATTTGTTTCCAGATCTTTGTACTATAAAATTAGTTCCGTATCATTTAATATGCCACCTTAGTGGTAACGAGTCTTACTAAATCCTGTGTTTATGCATTCATAGCTGAGATTACAGAGAATGGGGATGTAAAGATAAAAATGGTCCACGACCGTCTAATCTGACAAATGATTTGAAACAACTGAAATTTTTAACAGTGTACACTAAGTTTCAATGAACATAGACATTGTCATAAACCTATACTGCAGAAAATAATTTTCCCATATACGATGGCATAATGGAATGTATTACCTGTGAATGTTTTCTTGCCGGCCCATCATGAAACACGCAATAGAACGTGGAAAAAATTGCATAAAATGTTTTAGTAAATAATACGGACCTGATGGACTGTCGGCTTTTCTTCTCAAACAAATTGTTAACGAAATTAACTATCCACTCTCCGAAATTTTTAAGCTTTCCTATGGCAGCGGTAGCGTTCCGTCCATGTGGCGTACCGCCATAGTTACACCGGTTTTTAAACGCGGATCAGCCTCAGACCCACTTAACTATCGACCAATTGCCCTTACATGTGTGGCCTGTAAACTCATGGAGTCCATTGTTAGAGATACTATTCTTCTCCATCTTGACAAATTTTCCCTTATTAGTCAAGACCAGTTTGGTTTTTTTGCCACTTCGGTCTTCAACTCACCAACTTCTCACTGTCTTAGACCGTTGGAGCTGTGCACTTGACGTTGGGGTGCCTACAGACGTTGTTTACTTTGATTTTCAGAAGGCATTTGGGTCTGTAATACATCGCAAACTTTTATCGAAACTGACCCATTATGGCATTACAGGAAATCTAAAACACTGGATAACAGCCTTTCTTCAAAATAGATCTCAACAGGTGAAAATTGATAATACGTTATCTACCAGTGCTCCTGTACCTTGTGGAGTGCCACAAGGATCGGTCCTGGGGCCGCTATGGTTCGTTATTTATCTTAAAAATCTTAAATTTGCTAACCTGGAAGTATACGGCGTAAAGTTTGCTGATGACATTAAGGTTGGAACTGAAATTGCCGGGCACTCGTGCTCCCAAGCGTTGGACTCTGAAATACGAAACGTGTCATCCTGGGCAAACCATTGGCAATTGCCGCTTTCGTCTAGAAAATGTTTTACTTTCCATATTGGTATGCAAAATCTTTGCCCGGACTATTTTCTTGACACCCTGACACTTAAATGGGTTGAAGAAATAAAGGACCTTGGAGTGTGGTTTACGAAAAACTTGAAGTCCTCGCTCCACTGCCAGAAAATCTCCGCCCTGGCCTTCAAAAGGTCCGCCATAATAAACAAATGCTTTACGTCCGGCAGCAATCACACTAAGATTTTGGCTTTTAAGGTGTTTGTGAGACCTCTTCTCGAATATGCTACCCCCATTTAGTCTCCGAACTTATTGGGCGACATCGACTTGATTGAATCAGTACAACGTAGATTCACGAAGCGCCTCCACGGCTTGAAGGATTTAACATACTGTGAGCGTCTGACTCTGACTGGGCTTGAATCTCTTGAGCTACGACGAATTAAATTTGACCTAGTCCTCACTTATAAAATAATGCATGGAATGTTAAAAGTTGACCTACACGTTTTCGAACCTGTCAGGGTAATATGGTCACGCGCAGCCATAGTTGGAAGCTTGCAGTCCAGACTGCACGTACATCTTCTCGTCTAAATTTTTTCTCGGTTAGGGTTGTGAAAATTTGGAACGCCCTTAAGGCAACAACGGTCAACTAGGCCACGGTGCTTGGTTTCTGTCGAATGCTAAAGCAGGAAAATCTCCAAAATTTCTTGAAGCGACAATTTACAATCAAGTTAAAAACTCGGCTCGGTATTAGTGGCTCAACACCCTTCCACAGACCGCCCATGTTCATGTGGGAAATTTATTTATTTATTTATTTATATTAATCTAACATCGAAATCTTCAGATAAAAAACGACGTACCAAACTTGGCACAGCAGTCACGCTGGCAATTGCTTTTACGACACTATTGATGGAAAGCCTCGCGCCATAAAATTGGTATTTGGTCATTAAATCTGCATTTGCTCAGCTACTTTTTATAGTTTATGATGAATTGTAAATTTTATAAGGGTAATATACTTACCAACAGGAGAATTGAAGCTCTCCTTCACTATGTCTAGCCACTACAGCCTTAATGTTTGCATGCAACATTGATGTGCATGCCAGCCACTTTTGAAAAACCGTGACCCAATTGCTTGCCCACACCTTGCTTGCATGCAGCACCTCGCACCACGAATACAGATCCTACTGTTAAATAGCTGGTAAAACACCATCTGGTAAATCACTACATGACCGCTCTTGCAAACCATTTTGCCAATAACGGACGTGCAGCCTAGCGCCCATAACCGTACACATGATGCTCTCCACGAGTCCCAATAATAGTTGTTAGGTTACGCAATTTGACCTAACTTCTGTTTTACTAACATCATACCTCCTGGAGCAGGTTAAGATGCTTGCTGATCAGTTGCAAGTCATTAAATCAATGTCGATACCCAAAAAAACCTGATGCTCCGTGGGTTCCAAGAAGCTCTTGTCAAAAGTTAGGGCAATCCTAGTTGATACAACACACACAATCTCCCATGAACGTCACTGCGCACATTTGCCACAGATGGGCCCAACACCACCAAACTAGTCCAGCTAAACAAACGGCTGCACACCCATACATCTCATGTACCAAGGCTCCAGACCCAGTAATTCCACAAAATTGTATGGTGCTATGCCAAACCAAAAGTCATAACTCGAAAACGGTACAACATTCCCTGCCTCGAAAAAAATTTAAAACTTGCGAACCTCTGTCCATTGCACCGCATAATACATCCGAGACAGGTAATTTTTTGTCTTCCCCTAACCTTGCCTTGTAACGTATACAGGTGAAATTTTCGTACCAAAACAAGTTCATTCAAGCTTTTCGAATTTAGTACGATCTATCTGTCTGGCTTAGGTAGTGCAAAAAATCAGAGACACAAAACCCAGCTAACCATTGGGAATCCGTTCCAAAACACCCTGGACAACAAGTTCACAAACGTTCTGGAAAATACAGGCATCATCAGTTAAAACACTGGAGTAGTCAAGTGTTGGCCTACACCATCTCCATTTATCATTCGCAAAATTCAATCTAATTCACCCATTGCCACCCACATGGCTTTATGGCTCGACAAGCCACCAGCCCACCATTACTGAGTAACAGACAATACAGGATGCGACATATACCACCTTCCAGGGCCCACAATTGCACCAATATTGGATCACCCAGCCAATATCTCAATATCTAACTAATCGCCATGCCTCCTGGCCCGTAGCCAACCTGGCCCATAACATTGGCCACACCATATCAAACAACATCGTTCGGTTCGTCAGCCTAACTCCACACACTCTAGCGCAATTCCCACAATTATCTCACAAGTATAATTATTCCATAATACATCAAGTATACAAGCGTACAGAGTTTCTAATCGAGCTGCCAACAAGCACAAGCAGTTCAAATCCATAACATTCACCAAGTCCAATGCCGCCATGACACCTACGACTCTAACTACATGCACAGGTCCCATAAAATACGGACGGCACCTCAAACAAAGGCTTCAATCACCTTAGTTGGATATTTATTGCTACTAATTCTCTTTAAATCGCTTTAACATGGCTTTCCAGACTCTCTGACTGTACTGAATCCATGGACCGAAGAATGTTTTTAAAGTGGCTTTTCAAACTCCCTGGTTGTACCGAGTCCACAGTCTACCAACAGGCAATCCAGAAAAAAAATATTTGCTCCCAATGTTTCCGTGCGACCAACTACGCCAGTGGCAAAACTGGCTGAACGTAGTAAAGCGGAAGTGGAGGTCACAGTACCGGATCTGAAGACATATTGCATATTTTACCATGGCAATAATATGATGTGGTTTACAAAGTGCCCTAGATAAGAAAAGACCCCATTTCTGTAACACAGAAAGAAGTGACCCGCGAAGAGGTATATGTATTCATCTTGTACTGCACCATTATAAGCATTAAATAGGCATGGTAGCCGTTACTATAGCTTTCGGAATAGACGGAAAGCAATCGTTGTGCACTTTCGATTTTGGTCACTACCATAGGGGAAATAAATAAGAAGCGACTGAGACTTCGAACATTGGCTAGGCGTGTAAGCTACTAAACACTCTAAATACGCATCTGCTTACGAATACCTACCTATTCAGCCGTGACTTGAAAATATTAAGAATTTTCTTATATAACAGCCCTAAATATCTAGAATTTTATTACGCATTAGCCGTGACAAACGTGAAGGTTGCGCGTGATAATGTTTTTCTTATTGCCGAAACATCTTAACTTGTTAATTTTGCATTACATTGTCGTCAACGTGATGTTTCCCTGGAGGTTTCTTGGCTGCGTGTAACCATCTGCTTGCATGCCCATACTGTGTCTACCTCTGTGTCTATAAAAGCGAGAGCAGGAATGCTTTCGTCATACATTTTCCTCCAGAGGTTCCTACCCGTCACCTCGCTCCTCGTTTTCCAACCTTTCGTTTTGGAATTTGGATTTTCGCCGAAGATGGCTGCCGCTCCCGAAGTCTCCGTTTCGCTTGCTACTCACTCTCATGCTCCTGCTCAGGTTTTCGTCCTTGGTGACCGTTGGGTTTCTGCACTCGACCTCACCGCTGGCGTCCGTACCCTTCCGGCACAAGAAGATGACAAGTCCGCACTCCAACCGGTCCAACACACTCCTCTACAAGCCGTCTCAGTCCACTGATGGTTCCGTTATCAACAGAGGTATTAAAACGACTTTCGGCTTCGCCCTGCGGGACCGTGACTCCAAACCATCCAATCTTCTCGAACAGTCGACCACCCTCCTGACGTGCCTCTTACGCAATGAAGGGTCCTGCTTGGCAAAGGTGAACCTTAATCATGGACAAAGACCCTCCCGCTCCATGCGTGGGCTGTGAAGCAAGCTTCTTTTGCCCTTTCTGCGATGGCACAATACACCCACGTAACTTAGACACCTACACGGAATGCGAGTTCCTCTGCAGTGAAGTAAAGCTGGACTTCGGCACAGCCCTATCCATCCCGAGGAAAGCTGAGGTTCAAACCTTCTTCCTTTACAACAAGACAAATTAATGTCTACGAATGAGTCTGCGAGCCACATCCCAGGCCGATGTCCTAAACACGGCAGTCAACGCCCTCTGTGAGAAGCTTTCGGCCAATGCCAGCCCCGAAGAGATCCGTTACCGTTTGTCTCTCATTTCACAACTCTTTCAGAAAGCCGGCTTCACAACTTACCATTCGTTAAACTAGGCAACAAGGCGTGACACCCTCCTTTTACGTGAGATCGCACTAAAATCAACCAACAACCTCAACGACTCGACGAGACATGGTCTTCGAAATCAGCCGATCCATGAGTCCATGAGTCCGATACCCTTTTCCGGGTACTAATCCCGACTCTCTCACCACATTTAGACATCCCACGAAAACCGAAACCTAAACAATCCCAAACAGCCAACCGTCCCTTCCACAGGAACAGGCCACCAAACTCCCGGCCACCGACAGAGGACTGGAACAAGCCCACTACCTCCTCGTCCACGAACCGAATGAACGAAAACTCCGGCACTCAAAGCAAGCAACCTCAGCTCTTTTGGTCGGACCAATCACCTCGCTCTTGCTCTGGCCAACACAATCAGCACAAACGTGCGTCAACCCCGGGCCGATGTAGCCTCTACTCGTCACCAGGAGGCAGAAGCTCCTTTGGTAAAATCCAACAATGACGCCTTTCGTCTCTCCTGCTTTCCAGTCGGCGCAAGACTTCGTCATTTCCTACCAGCCTGGGAAAAAATTAGCTGACAACACAGAGGTCCTTTCAATAATCAAGCACGGCTTTCGCCCAATTTTTCTTTCAATGCCTCCTTTGGTGGCTTCCCCTACCTGGGACTTCACTCCAACAGTGTCGGAAACACTATCGTCCGAAGTATCACAACATCTTCAGAAGAAAGCCAGCAAAGAATGCCACAACCCGGGTCCAGGTTTTTACAGCACAATTTTCACTCAACTGAAGTAAACAGGAGACCTACGGCTAATTTTCAACATGAAACCACTCAACAAATTCATTTCCAACGACCACTTCAAGATGGAGACTCTAGACTCAATCCGTCAATCTTACCATCAACGCGACTGGACAGTCTCAATCGACCTAGAATGTGCCTACCTTCATGTTCCTCTCCATCCGGCAACAGCTAACGTTTTCCGTTTCATATATAACCAAAATGTCTACGAATTCCGATGACTTCCTTCGGTTTGAATGCAGCACCAAGAGTTTTCACCATGGCCCTAAAACCGATCCTAGCAACATTACACCAACAACAAATCCAAGCGAATGCTTACCTCGACGACTGGGCACTCAACAACCAAGACCCCTTTCGACTAGAACACAACCGGCACCAAACAATTCTCCAGCTGAACCAACTGGGTTTTGGTGTAAATCAAGCGAAATCACGTCTAACCCCGGCACTATCCTTCACTTTTCTCCGGGCCTCATTCAATCTACAATTGGCAACAATTTCTCCCTCATTCGAACGAAGCTAAGACCTGTTAAACCATATTCGTCAACTCCGAAAACGAACCTCCTTCTCACTCCGGGAGTTGAACTCCCTCATTGGAAAGATGGTCGTAATGGCAAATCTCGTTCCCTATGGACGATGGGTGGTCAGGCTCTTTCACCACCACCGAATCGACTGCTGGTCAGATTGCCAAGAGTGGCCAGACGCAAAGAAGCTTTTTGACAAACTTTCCCCACGAATGCTTCCTTTGGTGGTCGCACATCAAAAACCTAACGAAAACACGAACCACCACCCAACCGCCTTCTTTTCACAGACGCAATGAACGAAGGCAGGGGAGCCCACTTCGACAACCAAGAAATCTCAGGCCGCTGGCCATTAAACAACAAGGAACACATCAACATTCTCGAACTTCGAGCAATTCTTTTAGCTCTCGTCCATTTTCAAACCCAAGTCCAAACCAAGAACTCCAGGTTCCCGCCGACAACACGACAGCTCTGGCCTGCATCTGCAAAGAAGGTGGAACGAAATCCATACTCCTACACAGAATCACCTCGTAAATTTTCAACCTTTGTATCCTAAACAACATCACCCTGCTTCCGTTACACATACCAGGCAACAGGAAGGTGATTGTAGACACTCTGTCACGCTACAAACCCCCAACAGGCAAATGGTGCCTCAAGAAATCCATCTGCAAATATCTCTTCAACATCTGGGCACACCGATGCTAGACCTGTTTGCCACGAAGCACAATGCCAGACTTCCCCATTACATCAGTCCAATTCCGGAGGAAAAAGCAATGGCATTCGACGCCCTGACGTATCCCTAGCACAACCTTTACGCTTATCTATTCCCCCTTTTAAGCTGCTACCGCAGGTCCTTCAGAAAATGGAAAAAAGTCAAAGCCTCTTTCTCCTAATCGCACCACTATGGCCGTCAGCACCGTGGTTCCCCCACCTTCTAAACCTGATAGTCGACACTCTAAGAAGTCTACCCCTTCTTTCCGATATTCTGTCGCAACAGAAAGGAATAAAACTCCCACCTAAACTTACCCGAACCTAGCCAACCTAAACTTACATGGGTGGCTACTATCTCCAAACTACTGAAGAAGGCTGGAATTCATTGCGAAGAGGCCCACCGCATCGCCTCAAAGGCAACCAGAGACTCAACAAACCGAATGTATGACAGACACTGGACCAGATGGATTCATTGGTGTATCACAAGAAAAATTAATCTCAATCGACCCCCCTCTTCGACCTCCAGAAATTTTTCAGTGATCTGTTCAACAAGGACAAACTCAAAGGCTCAACAATCCTCGTCTACGGTTCGGCACTAAACTCAGTCTTCAAAGCAGCAAGCAAAACGAAGCTCCTAGATGACTACCACAGCTCTGCTTTACTCCGTTCTTTCGAAACGTAAGACTAACAACGCGAAGAACAGTAACAGACTGGGACTTCTCGCTTGTCCTTCAATCCCTACTGGAAGAATCTTACGAGCCGATGCAAGACAGCTCCCTTCACTTGCTGACCCGGAAAACTGTCTTCCTCGTTACTTTAGCGGCAAGCTTACGCTGCTCCGAGATTCAAGCCCTATCCGCCGACCCTGCCTTCTGCATCTTCGGTCCAAATTTCTCCTCACCCTAGAGCAAACTTTCGGGCAAAAACTCAAAAAACCTCAGAACCATCAAAACCAATAACTTTCCCGGTGTTATCCAACATCGTGGGAAATGAACCTGATAGCCTCTTTGTCCAGTCCGTGCACTATTCTTCTACCTAGCCCGAACCCAACACGATGAAATTCGTAAAGGAAGAAACCAACTCTTCCTTCCAATCGACTCCCAATCCAACGAAGTCTCCACCGCAATGATTTCCCGCTGGATCAAAAAGACCATCGAATCAGCCTATTACACAGAAAACATGAGCAAAAACATGAGAGTGACAGCACACAAAGTCAGAGCAGTCTCCACATCATGGGCTTACGACAACCCCACCTCAATCGAAGAAATCCTGGTAACAGCATCCTGGCGTCAACCGACAACCTTCACGTCTCACTACCTGAGAGACGTGTCAAGAGAAGAAAAGGGACTACACCGGCTGGGACCGATTGTCGCAGCCAGAACTGTGGTCAAGCCCCCTTAACCAGTCAGAACGAAGTAGATGCAAGCCGTCAATGATGGAAGCAAGCCAATCCGTGAAGGAAGCAAGCCATCCACTGAAGGAAGCAAGACCCATCCTTCAATAAAACAACGGTCCTTTTCAGGGCCACCAATCACCACGAAAGATACCAAATTCCTGTTTCATCACTCCGTTCTCAATAAAGTGCGAAATTTTGGTACATTTTTTTGGGGAAAACCTGCTTGCTTCCCAGGGAGCCTGTCAGAGCGGTACTCGCCACCTGTCTTTGACGAGGTCTCCTGTTAATGCGAAATTAACAGGGTAAGATGTTTCGGCAGTAAGAAAGTCCATTTTGCCGGCCCCAAGCTCGGCTTGCTAAAAATGGTTTCTTTTGCCGAAAACATACTTAACCAAATCCCGCCCTGCCTCCCCTCTCGAGTCACCGCCTGACATATTGGGAGGAAAATAAATGACAAAAGCGTTCCCGTCCTCGCTTTTATAGAGGAGGACTGCATCGTGCAGGTGCAGTATGGGCATGCAAGCAAGCGGTTACACGCAGCCAAGAAACCTCCAGGGAAATATCACATTGAAAACAACCTTCTTTAGCCAGCCGGGCTGGGGGCCGGCAAAATGGACTTTTTATCCCATGGCCCTCTCTCTCCCGTTTTGCTTCTAAATCTAGTCGAGGACGTTTTCGATTTATGCTTTACTTGTCACGATTCTGCCTTTCCAACTAAAATGAGACTTCATTGAATGGGGTCCAACAACTCCTTTTTACTATATCTTCACAACTTTGAATTCAAGAAGGCTTCTTTCACCGTCTAATAAACTAATTACTAGATTTGCAAAAATACTAACAAACTTACATAGAACTCACAGTTAAACTTTGATTACAGAAAATTAACTAGAGCAACATGTAAACGTTTTTTCGAAAAAGTAAGCTCCGAACAACCTAACGAATGGCTTTCCAGCAGAGTGACTTTTACTATTGGGATTCTATTCACAATAAAGTGAATATTGTTTGAAATAATCCAGTCTAACAGTGTGTATTGTGTAATCATTCACAAATGCCTCAACAATCATCAACCCAATCCATCGTACAAATCTTAATACAAAGACTACTTATAGCCCCCTCTTAGAACTATTCAGTTTCATAGTGGACAAACACACGTGTGTTTAGTGAAACTGCAAGTGCCATAACCATCAAACAGCAAACACAATAAATCGTCTCTTTAAAAAAAAAAAAAGACGGTTTAGTGCAGGATGTACCATTATCAAATATTTGCCAGTTTTCTAGAAAACCTGCCACAAACTAGATACGTAGCAAACGTTACCATTCGCCTGATTATTTCAGTGTAATCATTTTATGCATCTTTCATTTTCAAAAAAATGTAATTCATTTTTGAGAAAGGAATTTCGTTTAAAATAATCATACAAAAACCCCATAATGATAAAGGGACCCATCAAGTTTTTCCCATAGAAAGTAGTGATATCAGAGCCAAAATGGCTGCCACCAAGTTTGTGGTCCGAACCGTGATCACTCAAGCTTAACTGACAACACCAAGGTGTCCGTTAAGATTGAGTGATCAGGGTTGGGAGGGAAAACTTGGTGGGAGCGATTTTGGCTCTGATATCATTACTTTCTATGGCAAAAACTTGATGGGTCCCTTTACCATTATGGGGTTTTTGTATGATATCACCCATTTTGGTCGTTGTATGGTTTTGCTTTAGTGTAAGTATTGATTGTGAGCTCCTTATGAAAATATAATTGTAAATCGTTTCTTGAACAACCTGAAGAAAATCGTAAGTTTGCTATAATTAATGGTCTCTGATTAATTATACTTCCAATAAAGTTGTATTCATTTGATTGTGAAAGTTCTGAGCACGATTAAGTTAGTTTCGTTTAGTTTAGGTTTATCTAGGTTATTTTTCGGGTTTTTTTTATTCAAGGAGTGGTAACCCTGCACGGATTTTCTTCCCCATAAACAGTTTAGTAGACGATGATATTATACTTTTATTTATTTTAGATCAGTTACAATTACAATGTATCACTTCGATTTAATTGTGAAATGGAAACAATAAATTACCCGAATCTGCATTGTTACTCGGCTATGGAGGACAATTATCTAGACACACCTTAGTGTGTCGCCGCCAAGTAACAGTAGATCATCCCATTGTAGACATCCGATTGTTAAAAAATTGATTGTTAATGATAAAAAGGCGGCTCACTAGCAGACATGTGTCTGAATAACTGTAAGCAACTGAAAGCATATTTTGGCATGTTGAGGATAAATCCCAATGCGACAGAAATGTTTCAAATTGTGGAAAATGTAAGGAAAAGGGTCAGAGATTAAGAAAAAAACTAAAATTTAAAGGATGAGTGTCCACCAATCATAGAGAAAAAGATGCGTCAATAACGTTGTTTTTATGTTACTGTCTAGCTAGTTAGATTTTTCCCATGTTAAATCCCATAGACTTTTTGCTCATGGCTAGCGCATAATTGAGAAGGCATACGTAGCTGAATTTTGGCACACGGATGCATGGTGATCTGAACAAATGCGTGGGAGGGTTTTGAAATTCGTCACCAGCGAATTTAAATTTCGTTGCTTTTCCAAGTTGCAACCAAAGATTTCAAGCAACAATGTCTTGAACAATCAACACTGGTCTTTAGATTTATTGGAAAAGCCTGGACGAACTAAAAACTGAACTGTAAGGAAGGACAAAATAAGGAAACACTAACGTTGCCGTGGATCGCGTAAGAATAAAAGGATGCACGTTAGATGATGGTTACGCAACAACACGAGCATCCACGAGCTAACGGGGTTTTTGTTAATAACCCAAAAATAAATGCTTCGTGTTCTGCTGGTTTAGTAACAGCGACTTTCGAGACTTTCTGCATGTCTAAATGTCAATAAAATCTTGAAAGATTAAGGGGAAGGTACAGGGATAAACAAAACAACTGAAGGGGATGCGCTGATTGTGTGAGCGAAGCGAATGAAATCAGCGATTGTTAGCTAGTGTGTACCAAAATGGGATTGAAGCAACTTAAGCATGTGAAGAGTGGTCACACAATAAACTAAGCCGTGGCAATTTGGCTAATCTAACGGCTAATTGGCAATGGCAAATTTGAAAATTAGAATTGTAAAAATTTATAGAAATAAAATTCCTCTAGAAAAAAGGTACATATGAAGATAACACGATGTACCCTTATGTACGTTCACAGTCCTATGAAAGTTGTGATATCCACTCAAAACCAAAACTGGTA
>JAHWFP010129865.1:0-20078 GCA_023313725.1 Lithobius niger
TCATTAGGGAGGAAGTGTGTGTGTTTGTGGGGAGATGGGGGAGGGGGTGAAGTGAAGGGAAAAAAAGGCTTGAGTAGTATCTTTTGTCTCCAAAGGTAACTAACGCGCTGAGAGTTGCAGGTTTTAGAAGGGTTACGATAATGTTGGCATTTTAAATTTTAAAGTTTGTTTCCAAGGGACCAGTCGTTATTTATCACTTGGGGAGGGAGGGGGGGCGGGGTGGATCGGAGAAACTGAAAATGTGACCGCCAAATTTTCGACGACGCTCCTCCTAAGACCATGATGAAGAACGACCCTCGCCCCAAGGTCCAAAAATAGTCGCCCCTCCACCGCAAAAATTAAGCTTTTGTTATGCCTTTCCAGGTCAAGTGTAGAAGATTTCTACTACATTCAGCAAATGGTTAATGCAGCAAATAAGCACTCAGCAATGATCAGACTTTGTTTCGCTTCTGGGGATGTAAATATCCTCGTTTGGGCATTTAAGGTATAGATTCGACCACTGTTGGAATACGCAAGCCCAGTGTTGTCCCCTCACCTCGTAAAAGATATTGACTGTTTTGGGAGTGTTCAGCGCCGATTTACAAAATCACGTCAAGGTCTTGGCAAACTTGCCTAGGGAGCCACCGGACTTGAATCGCTTGAATCGAGGCATCTTCGCACAGACCTTACATTAACTTTCTCAATTCTTAGTGGCTTTGTTGATATTGATGCTTCAGAAATTTTCGAACTTTGCAGCACCAGCGTCACAAGGGCACACCTTGACTCACACGAATTTTTATTTCTAAGTGCATTGTTAAAGCTTGGAAGGTTCTCCCGATTGATAAACCAAAAATGTATAGGGTTGGTAGGAGAATTTGTGACTTAGACCCCTTCTGAAACGTCTTAGATTCATTCGTATTAGTTCCGTCTTAAGTTTACAGAGGGTGCCATGAGGTTTATGTAGGAATTTCTATTCTTCAATTTTCAGCCTAAAATTAAACTATTGTGCGCGCAGCGTATCTTGAGTCCTGCAGTATTTTATGAGCGGCTACATCTTCCTGGAGGGAGCGGCTTTAATCGACGGCCGCCATTGTTTTTGTAACCATCTAGGATATCAACAAGGTGCTCTGCTATCGAAAACATACAATCGATTACCTGTATTCGTTCTGGGGCGAACTCAAGATAGGCCGCGGACACTATAAATGAAATTAACTTCTATTTAATTATTATTTAGTTTAGCTTAGTTGTAATTTAGTTTACTTTGGATTTGGGCTGAAAAATGAACAAAAATTACCAGATGGAACGCGTGGCGCCCTCTGAAAACTCGGACGGAACTAATAGGAATGAATGTAACACGTTTCAATCGGGACTTTTGTAAAGTTACAAATTCTCCTCTCCAACCCTATAAAGTCTTGATGTTATCAATGTGAACTCTACGGCTTTGTTCAAAAGCAGGCTCTGGAGCCATGACCTTACGAAATATTGGTCCAGATTTTACATCACCATCAGCGGCAAAAGCCCATCCTTTGCCCTGTCTTGCCTTCTACTACAAACAAATGTACTTATGTTTGTACTAATACTTATTTTCTCTGGACTTACTAAACAATAGCATTACGCATTAACATATTCCCAATTATGTGGAAAACGAGCCATGAATTAAAATATGTTCTTGAAAACGTTCAACGAAATGTTCTATAAACCACCTTTGGGCCAAAATTCACGATTCATAAAGGTAGAATAACTTTTGGTGTAATGGGGGGGCTTTGAGACTTAATGGCGCGTCGAAAGCCAGGCCATTAGCGCCAACCTCAGTCACAGTGTAGTGGTCCGGGTTGCCACTGTGCCACACATTATTGAGATGTTAAACAAATCCCTAATATGTGTAAGGGATATTGGTACTACTAAGGCATACTGCTAAGGTACTACTAAGGCATATTGGTACTTCTACTATGTCCATGCCCTCACAACTTCAACACGTGCAACGTGAAAGATACCTCATGGTGCGAAAATGTTTTTAAAAAGTGATTGTAAAGATCTATTCACCAGATTTCACAAGAAATATCGTCAAAATCGTATGAAAACTTACGTGATGCTACATGATGCCCTGCACTGCTGGAATTTTATTTAATATTCAGCCGTATGGCTCACAAATGCTCAACACGGCTGACGTTTCGTTTTATATTCAGCCTCAATGCCGTATGGCTTGTGATGCCAACATTGCTTGTGTTTAGTTGAATATTCAGTTATGCCGTGTGGCTCATGATGCCAACATTGATGGCATTTCGTTTAATAGTTAACCTGTGCATATGGAGTTAACCTGTGAATTTGGCTTGCAAGCCCAACACTGCTGGAATTTCACTCACTATTCAGCCATATGGCTCACAATGCTCAAAACTGCTGATATTTCGTTTTATATTCCGTCTTTATGCCACATGGCTTGGCTTGCCCATCATTGCTAGCATTTATAGGTTAATATTCAGCCTGTGCATATGGCGTGCGATGCCCAACTCTGCTGGAATTTCATTAAATATTCAGCTATATATGGCTCGCGATGCTCAAAGCTACTGGCATTTCGTTTAATATTCAGCCTTCATGCTGTAAGGTTCATGGCCCCTAACATTGCTGGCATTACGTATAACTTTCAGCCTATACGTCGTCTGCATGGCTTGCGATGCCCAACACTGCTGGCATTTAGCTTATGTTCAGCCTATGCTTTATGGTTCACGATACTCCACATTACTGGCATTTCGTTCAATAATCACCTTACATGCAGTATGGCTCACAATGGTAATGATTTCAGAATGAGGAACAGCATGCTGGCCTAATACCTAAAACCATATACAACAAACGATATGGTTGTCTAGGCAACCCTACCTCGATACTGCTTGTGAAACTTTGTTCACTCTTCGAAAAAGTTGAATTTGAATAGCTGTATCTGTACAGTTAAGTAAGAATCCGCTTTATGGGACAAACAGTTTAGATTTTAGAGGGCGTTGTGCAAATGTGTCCAAACCGCAAGAATAGGTTAGTTCACGATTACAACTCTGATTCAGGTCTAGGATCTAATCCAGCGTGTTTTCATGCTTTTCTGTATGTGTGTTGGCCAATTCGCCTATACCACCTAACGTACAAATTTGGTTTCGAAATATTTTTAAACGACGCTGATATTACGCATCAAATTTTGTATTTAACTTGGGAGCTAGGTCAAACGTAAACCGCCACCTCACTTACTAATAACTCGCTTCCAATACCGTCACGCATTAACTTGAACGTCAGCAGCAAAACGGGTCAAATACTAGCGTGCTTCTAGATAAATTGTGGCATTTAGCGATAGATCCAACCGTTTTATTGTCCCCAACATTAAGGCGCTACAAAAGAACAATTTCAAATCGCAGGTGGTGGTTGTGTTGGGGGAAGAGGGGGGGGGGTGCCAACAAAATCTTGGGGCGTGATAACATTCCTGAAGCTGCAGGAGCCTTTAGCTTAATTACTCGAAATGATGAGCAGTAGCAGGTATAGCTCTCGGCGAGTCTCTTCAAGCTTCAAGAATGCGTTTCGCCTTCTGTTGGCTGCAATTTGAGCTGTACTTGATCATGCCTCGTCCACCCATACCTGCCCCTCACCTCCCTCCCTCCCTCTGCATTACTCGGTCCAAATAAGCACCCCGGGTGGATGTAAGACCGGAATCGCTGCACGACCTGATTTGCTCGACGGACTACAGATGGAAAGAAAGAAGACAAAAAAAAAACGTAATGTACAACATGGACAAAAAGTGAGTGCTGTACATTGAAAGATGTTATTCTCTTCTCCATTGTATATGAGGTGTTCAAATGTATTTTGCTTTTGTGTGACTAGTAATAGTGTTAATGATGTTGCACTGCTTCCGTGAACTGTGACTTCACCACTAAAAAAAGACACTTAGAAACCAAATCGGCATTATGTTAGCGGCAACTGGAAAGTGTGTGTTTATATGTATATGTATGCGTGTTAAATGCTGCCTATGGACGTACTGCAAAAAAAAAAAAAAAAAAGGCTGTGTCAGTATAGCTTAGTGGTAGGATTTCGGCCTTTGGTTTTAGAGGACGTGGGTTCGATTCCCTGCCCAGGCAGTCTGACATATAAGTCCAAACGGCAACGTAAAGAGGCCTGCACCCGTATTTATTTAACACTTCTTGAGCCCATTTGACTTTCCGTCATGTTTAATTAATTTATGCAACGACTCTCCTTAAGTTTGCTAAAGTGTGCGCGGCCCATCTTGAGTTCGCCGCAGAACGAACACAGATGATCGATTGTACGTTTTTGGCAGCAGAGTGCCTTGTTGATATCCAAGATGGTTACAAAAACAATGATGGCCGTCGATTAAAGCCGCCCCCCTCCAGGAAGACATAGCCGCTCATAAAATACTTGCAGGACTCAAGATACGCCGCGCACAATAGTTTACATTCTCGCAGCTAGAAGCTAGAAGTCACCTGAAATCCCAGTATAGAGAGCCGGTTTTAGCTCTGCCGTCTCGAAACGAAAACAGTCAATACTGTGAGCTAAGAAGCGACTGGAAAAATTGTTTCGTCAGGAGGAACTCGTTATCTTATTGTCATGGATTCTCAGGCTGCAAGCATTTATCCAAACGATGTCAGATTTAGCTGATCCAGGTAGCGTTGTCACTCACCATGGCAACAACACCTTTGCCATCGCGATTAAATTCTATAGCTTTGAGAATGCAAAGGCGAGTTGTGGCGTAAACCCGCCCTAACCTACGAGGCTTTTAGTGTTAACCTTGTAGACTTGTGTACTTGGGTAGCCGAGAGCACTATTAGTGTCCGCGGCCTATCTTGAGTTCTCCGCAGAACGAACACAGATAATCGATTGTACGTTTTCAGTAGCAGAGTGCCTTGTTGATATCCAAGATGGTTACAAAAACAATGGCAGCCATCGATTAAAGCCACCCGATCCAGGAAGACGTAGCCGCTCGCAAAATACTTGCAGGACTCAAGATACACCGCGCACACAATAAAATGTCAGATCCGATAGACGTCTTGGTGCCGGCTGTACACATCTCTGGCTTCTTACAGAACCGTGCATGGGCTATGTACGGGTTTTTCTCCGTTTGTTTCATGCCCGTTTCCTGCCCGTTTCTTCTGGGTACTCCGGTTTCCTCTCTCATGAGGCAAAAAACAACTGACACGACGGTGGTTCATTTCACTTAAGGGCCTTCAAAAAGATTTAAGTTTAATGCCGGACACCTTCTCCAGCTATCAACGAAGAAAATGCATGATAATGCTTCAGAAATATAGGATACACATAGTTTGAGTTAGCACATCATCAAAACTAACACGGGAATGCTAAATCTAGTATAAGACGAACAGTGGCGTGCATGGGGGTGAAAGGGGGGGGGGCATTGCCCCTGCCCTTTTTGGAAAAAATGCCCTTTTTTCATTTTGGAAGAAAAAACATGCCCTATTTTGCTTTTCTGCACTGGAAAATGCTGGTCCCAGCGAGGAGAAAGGGCCTAGAGGCCTAAAAAGGGCAAAAGGAAAGCCAGGAAACCCAAGAAAGGGGCCAACAATGAAAAGTGAGTGACAAGCAAAACAAAAAAAAGTCCCCAGAAAAATGAAGCCTCAGCATGCCCTTTTACTGAAAGGTGCCCCTGCCCTCTCGGATGTCTGTGCACGCTATACTATGAAGACGAAGAAATATTAGAACTTGTCCGATTGTAATCGTCCGTCCTTGGCGAATAAACTCTGTAGGGGCAGAGGGAGGGGAGCAGAACATTTTGATTTTATATTGATGTGCAGCCGCATCGCAGGGATGCTGCCGGTATAAAAAAATGTGAAAAATGTGAAAATTTACCAGTAAAATAAATATGTGAAAAATGCGAGTGTTGGTGTAAAAAAAAGGCAAAACACACAAACGAAGTAAAAAAAAAAAATCAAATTCTCCGCCCTAATTTTGGGCCCGGAGTTACGTAGGTATGTCTGTGTTTAAAACACGAAAAAAAAAATTAATTGGTTGGTTTGCGTTTCGCTCTGTGTAATTTCACAGAGAAATTGGAATGGTTACTGGAAAAGAAATATTTTTATTACAGAATTGTAAAACTGGTGTGATACATGAAAACGAAGAAATAGTGATACAGAAATAAAAAGTAAGTATGTGAAATATTTGAAAAAAGTGAACAGCCGGTATGTGAAAAATGTGAAAAAATGAAAAGTGGGAATGTGAAAAAAATCTGAAAAAAGCTGGTACTCTTGGCAGCATCCCTCTGGCATCGGTAAAGTCCAGTTCAGTTAAATCTTTCTCTCGTTTCAAGTATTTCTCTTCTCTTCACCAGCTGTGTCAAGCAAGTGTATTGTTGAAAACGCATTTCACGTTTGCAACAATTATAATTGCTAATGTTTTGAAAATTTTCATGCTATTTGTAAAACGCTGTTATGTGTTTTTCAGCTAAAAACGCCTAAAACGTTTTCTTGCTCTGTTTAAAATGTGTTTATTTTAAAACACATATTTTAACAGTGGTAAGGTACCTTAAAATTTGTTACCGTTGGCATTCACCTTGAACATGCTAACTCGTTTCGCGAACTAAGCAAAAATGAACACTTGAAATTTCGGCGGAGGGGTGGGGGGGAAATCAATTTTAGTGGGCCGTTGCCCACCTTTGCCCTTTTATACGTTTGTCGCCCACTGTTAATCGTGATCTAAAAATCAAGCTAGATATTCCACAGTGGACGAAATTGGTAACGCTTTCACCCTACCAGATCACACTGGTAGTCATATTATATCCTCGCCCACTAGGTAACCTTTCTGGAAGTAGCGCAACTCGCCATGATGTGCCTTTGTCGCATCAGTCGGAATTTCCTTAAATTGCCACTCTTCCAAATAAGTGACGTGTTATTAGAGCAAAGAGCAATGCCGTATGGGTTGCAAGGTATTTTCCCATACTCCTAGACCCACTAATCAAAGGTAGGCCTATGGTCCACGATGAAAATCGTATTATTTGACGGAAATGAAAAATAGCCTGGGCAAATGCCGTTCACAGGTGGCACTCTTGCCCTAAAGCCACAATTATTAGGGCTGTCCGCAACATGAGGGACGACTTGGAAGAGGGCAACATCGAACGAACGCTTTGCTACCATCATATAGTTCGCCAGGGCGTTAACAGCCATTCCAAAGACGTTTACTGAGAGCTAGCATTACGCCGAACAACTAGTTTTTCACAAAGCTGAGATAGTTTGAGTTCACCTTTTCTTATAAAAAAAAAAAATGAACAATAGGCCTCCCCCTTCCGGACTCATCATGTCAGCTTTGTCTTTCTGTCCATCTGTAACATTCTAGAAGACTGAAATATTACGATGGCTTAATAAATTCCGAACCAGGAAATGTTGTATGAAAAAAACGTTACGGATTGTTCGAGAAAAAAAATAAAGATAAAAAGAAAACACTTTTGAAAGTCACTTCGAAAATGGAGATGGTAAAAATTGTAACTGCAAATACGTTTTTAAATCTTGCCTACGCAAACATAATTTACACTAAAACAGCCACACCACTTACCATACTCGATTAATGCATTGCGAATTGGCGGAAAAATTGAACAAACATGGGAATGCATCCTTAAGTTTAGCCCAATTTTCACGAATTTTTTTTTTGGTGGGGGGGTGTTGGGGAGGTCGAGTCCCCCCTCTCTTCCGCATCCCACCACCAGGCCCTTAAACAAAATGTTAAGAGTAAAATTGATGGTGAAAATTACCAAATAAGGAAGTTATTGCAGTTAAAAAAAATTCAGAAAATTGGCGTTTTAAATGGTTCTAAAATGGTTTTAAATGGTTTTAAATGGCCCCTGTTGCGGAGCAGCCTTTGCGTGTCTTGCCTTTGCAACGCCGCAATTGTTGGTTTTGGGCAGCGATGACAGTGACACTCTGGTAAGCTGCCACCAGTCGACTACCGCGGCCACTATTAACTCTTAATTAACTGCTGCATGGAAAACGATTCGACAGGGCAAAAATTGAAGAAGGAAACCTCCTGACGGGTCAATACTCACAAGGACAAGTCAAAACAGAAAATGAATTTTCGACCAGTACATTGGCCGTATTGGTCACACAATAAAAGCCAATTAAAAGATATTAAACGTTAAAAACAGGATCAGCATAGTCCGTTGCAAGATGACGGGTCTGGTAATAACACTATGCTGATCACATTCTTAATGTTTTTTTGTCTTTTAATTAGCTTTTATTGTGACCAAGACTGGCAATATTTTTTTTTTACAAATTTGTCCATCCACAAATTAATCGATTTTATTCCAAGAACTGTAGTTTTAAACCCCAATCAACAATTACAGTAGAAAAGTACTTGCTCAGATATCGACCATGAAGAATCACAAACAGTTTAAAGTATTTCAGAGAACATGTCGTAGTCATGTGCGATGTTTTGTCAATTTATTTGAAGCACGATATTTGAGTTTCCAACTGAACAATTCAATCCACAACGAATTAACAGTTATTTAACCTAAACCAAATTGTTATAAAAGTTTAAGCAGAATTTCCAACCTACAATCACTACATGATTAAAATGATCATCTTCCACATACGTCCTCTGCATTCAGAGAGCCGTCAATGCGACTGGTCTTCAGCCGTCTCAACGTCTAAGCGGCTAGCCACCGATTTAGCAAGTCCCATCGACTCCAGCATAGTGTCCCGCCTTATACTGCTCACAAAATAGTGAGATGACAACAATAGCTCACTCCAACCTTTTACATCAGTCAAGTGGATCCAAAGCTTCCTACTTTTGTGTACGTGGACCACATCGATGAAGACGAAAACGCAACTGTGCATGCACGTGTGGTGGCCAAGTTGGACCCAAAATCCAGTGTCTGTAACACCACATAGCTCTCCTTCAGGTAGTCCCTTGCCTCAAGGGCTGGTGATGACGTTGATGAGCTTCCAGACAGGCCCCGCATTACAGCTGATGTATCAACAATTCTAAAACTATCGTTATACTCGAAAGTATTTCGCACACCGCAATTCAAATACTAAGGCTTCCAGCATGTTTTCGGTAATAGTTACAAATAGGAAAACACTACATAATGATGTAGGTGTAATTAAACCCCTAACCTCCGGTAAACTGCACTCAGTCACTTAAAACAACAAGCTTTTAAACAGCGTGTCAGGTGAGATACTTTAAAAGACACGTTAACGTTAATAACAAATACAGCAATTCCCGAGACAACATATAATTATAGGCATGCATTAATGTATTAATACTGGACAAGCTAGACTATCCAAGATTCCAAACGTAACGAATACCTATATCTTAAAGCTGAAAGACCTGTACACAGATACCGCTCAAGTTTAAGACACTGCTAAATAGCAGAAAGCTACTATTACACTAACAGAACATTCATGATAGGCAAATACTCTCAAAAATAACCATTCCTTCCAGGACAACACCTAAAAAAAAAAAACACAAATTTTAAATCAATGTTTTTTTTTCACATAATGAGCTCCAAGGAGAAGAGCTTGGTTATGGCTCCTTGGGCCTGTGTCGGTGTAAGTCCCACAAGTGGTAAATAACACCATGTATTTATGCCAACTGCGGAGGTCACGTGAACCAAAAAGTGCACAGGTTGTAGAGAAAGGACTGGACTTATACTGCAATCATTAATACAGCAGGTTACTTGAACGTTTAGGAGTGCATCCTAGTGCAATCTGGATATATCGAAGAAAAGTTAGTTCATGAATTGTATAATGTAATCAACACAATTGTTACCTTAATAATTCTCATACTCTACTTAAGCAACGACAGTCGTAGGTCACATACCTCGTGTAGAGAAGCTTCAAAGAATACAGGAAATGCCAGTTATAGAAACGGAAGTTCAAGGAAAGATTACCAATCGCTGAACAAGATGGAGGGAGGATAACAATTAGACAGCTAGTACAATGAAATATATGCTACAATAAAAAAGCAAGTAAGATTCAATATTAACCAACAATGTTAGGAAAAGGAAGTAATGGAACGAACTATGTTATAAAAGAGAATTCAAAACTGCACAATTTAAAACACAGCCTGATGCTGGATGAAGTCCAAAATCCGGATTGTGTTTGAAATCCACTCAGTTTTGGCTTCTCTTTTGTAACATAAAACCAACAATATTAACATGCAACAATATTTAATAGATAATGGAGAAAATAAATTAATCACTGGATTGAGTGGATTAAAACAAAACAAACTGAAGCATATATGAGGAGTGTATTGGAGGGGGTGTCAGACGATGGGAGATATGCACCATATCCTGATTTTACACAACGGGAAGGAACGCATGGGCGATCCATGACGTTATAAGACTGGCCACACACCAAAAACAACATTTGGTCTCACGATGGGACATTTTGTTGAAACCTGTCTCAACTTCCTGCAGACGTCTCCACAACCATAGCAATGAGCAACACCGGATATGATGTTGTCGCGAGATGTCTTTATGTATCTCATGACAGTAAGGCGAAGCTCCTTCTAATTTCGTCTCATGACAAAACGCTTTGAGACACTTCGTTCTGCACATGCACCATGCTCAAAACACATGGCTTGCGTCCGGACAGTGGTTTTACTGTGTAAATTTAAGTAAAACCAAAACAAAATATTATTTTATAAAATGAAATAAGGCTATCTGCACACGAAATTTATTATACAAAGAACTGAAAACATATTACGAGTATTTTTTTTTTACAAGTAAACAACAACCACACTCACCTAAACAACTTTACAGGCCGAAAATTGACCATCAGAATACTTGCTGCACGACAAAATTTCTATGGGCGTCTCTCCACCAGATGCAACGTCTTGCGACATTTTACCTCGCAACGCAAGGTAGAGGTACGCATTTGTCGCTAGACAAATGTTTAATTTGGTCTCATGACAGAACATTTTGTCGTAACCTGCCTCAACGTGTTGCAGGCGTCTCCAAAACGTCTTTAAGCGTCTTTAGGTGTCTCACGACAACGAAACGAAGCTCCTTCTAGTTCCGCCTGGTTGGCAGTCTCTCCACCAGATGCGACGTTTTGTCTTGCAACACCTCGTCGTGAGACAATTGTCTAATTTGGTGTGCGGCCACCCTTACTTAGAACAAGTTAACAACATTCACAAAGAGGAGCAGGGAAGACAAATATCAATCTCAATAAACATTCGAGCTTAAAAGACTGCAGCCTGGTGATTTAACGAGAGATTGATAAACTGCCAGTAAAACAAAGTAGCTGGCGCACAGACATTGAAGGCCAGCAACAACGACACACCACAAACCAGTGGCTGAAACCAAGGTAACAAGTAGCGACCTACATCACACCCTCTATTTACACCCTTGGCTGAATTTCTCGTGTCCTCTTTTGATTCCATTTTATCATGCCCCCTCCCCCCCCCCCCCCAAAAAAAAATCCTGGATGCACTACAGGAAGTTGCTATATACTAAGTTTCATGTAAACTCGTCGGCCGTTCTCAAGTAGTTTAAAACATACGGACGGGCAGATTAATAAACATGGGAAGACGTAGAGAGACAAAATTCGGAAAAGATGAATGAAGCAGCGCTAATTTGTGAAGTGAAGCCAAAAACCGTTTTTGATTGCGTTCGTGCCGAGATATTTGCAGACATCAGAAATGAATGGGCACAATTCAGGCTTACATTTGCGATTATTCTTTAACGATTTCTTAGCACCATTTTAGTAGGCACGAGAATGTAAAGAGACGTAAGCTTTTTATCTACTAGCCCACCAAAATACTTGCATTCCTGCAATTTCTATCTTTCTATTGAAATGATGTGATCTCGCAGCTCAACATAGTCATCACTCCTGAATGAGTAATTCCAACAAAGACCTAACTCCATTTATTATATGAGACCAGGAGCGGCATAAAGGAGGTCCTGCAGGGCTCGACGAAGTGTCCACGACAATATTATGGCATGCACCATCTCTCGATCTGGCCCCACGTGCCAAAAGTCGAACGACCGATCATAACAATAAAAATACACTGTATAATTTTAACCAGTAGTGGACGAAAAATACCACCCGGCCTACGATCAGTCCAGGCATGCGGCAGTTCTGCGTATAACAGTGTTCAACGATCGTGAAATGGGGAAGAAGATGGCATCTTCAAGCCAAGGTCGACTGGAGTAGAAGTTGCGTGTCTTGCTCCTGACTCAATGATAGTAAACATGTGAGCCAGAAAGTAACTGTTGACGCCTTTAAGCATTTCTTTGGTAAAATACGTCTGGCTATGTTGAATCAAGTGGCCTGGAGGCGGGAAACGAAATCCACAGCTTCTTCCCCAGACGATCTTGTGAAAGGGGCTGGAATATGAAGCGATAGTTACAGCAGACACTCCCACGTCCTACGAACATGTGCACATTTAAATAACCTCCTGATGAGGCCAGATAATTAACTCAAAACTAACAGCGTATCAAGTTTTAGCTTCATCAGCTAGTCCTCTCTCCTAGATGTAAACTCTACAAAAACCTAATTCTATGTACAGCTGGCTATCTCACAATGCTAAACAGAGTATCAAATGATGTGACCACGCAGCCCCAAGAGCTATCCTTACTCTTAGATAGAACTCCATCGAAGTCCTAACTTTTGCGAAACAAGTGCTAGCTTTTTCCAACTAAACATAGTATGAAGTGCCATAACCTTGTAGCTTCAACATCTATTCTTCACTTCTAGATAAATTCCGTGTAAGATCTACCACCATTTATGCAAGACCAGCTAGCTAGCTCACGTGCGACGTGACTTTGCAGGCTCAACATCTAGTCCTCACTTCTAGACAAACTATGCGTAAGAAGAAACTCCATTTAAGCAAGATCAGCTAGTTGGCTGATGTGGGACATGACCTTGCGGCCCCAACAGCTAGTACTCAGTTCTACATAAGTTCCGTCTAAGATCTATCACCATTTATGCAATACCAGCTAGCTACTTCACATGGGATGTGACCTTGCAGTCCCAATAGTTAGTACTCATTCCTGGTAAACTCCATGAAGATTGAACTTCATTCAAGTGAGACCAATCCGCTAGAACACCATGATATGTGGTCTAGCAAGGGAAGTGACACTGTCCAAATAGCGAGTTCTCACTTCTTGCTGTATAAACTCCATTTAAGCTCTAATTCCATTTAAATGAGTCCATCCAGCCAACTCACCATGTTACATGGACTAACAAGACATGATCACGTGGCCCCAGAAGCTCTTATTATTCATCATTAGGCAAAGTCCATTTAAGACGACGTCATAGACAAACTCCATTTAAAATAAACTTCATTTAATTTTGTTTATGGTACACCAGCCAGCTAGCTCACCATACTGTGTGGGCTAGCTGGGCGACCTTGCACCAGCAACAGCTAGTCTTAGTTCTCACTGGATAAACTGTATTTTTTTTACGATCCACGTATACTTGATCATCCATAGTTAGCTGACCACACTAGATGGCCTCGCAAGTGACATGATCTCACAGCCCAACTAGCCTTCATTCCTCTCTGGGTAAACTTCATTTAAACTCCAGTTCCACTTGCACGACACCAGCTAAAGTAGCTAACCACTCTACATATGTGGCAAGGGACATGATCTCACAGCTCGACCAACTACCCTTCATTGCTCTCCAGGTAAACTTTACATGAGGTTCAACTTTATTTACGCAAACCCAGCCTGTCCGTGCTACATAGGCTGGTGAATCTGTTGGACAACCCCACAGACTAATTCTCTCTAAGCATTGATTAAATTTGATGCAAGACCCAACTACCATTTTCGTTAGGCCAGCCAGTTGACAAACCTGGTGAAACTCCATGAGGCCAAGTGGCAAGCTATGTTACATGGACCATCCATAGACCTCAGGTCTCCATCAACTAGCCTTTGCTCCTCGTTAGCTAACCCCCATTAAAACACAACTCCACTTACACAAAACCAGTCCCATGATACATGGATTAAGGATGCATGTTACACAGCCCCTCTAATTAGCCTACATAACCTCGGTCCCTCCTCACCGGTAAAATTTCGTTTGAGAGAGTGCTTGCTCATTCAACTTCGTTTTGACTTAAATAGAAATAATTGTGTACATATGTGATATGCTTCTCAGTTCATATGACAGATCGTTCAATTTGTACATATCTTTGTCCTGGTCCACGTACCTGAGCATAGAATTTTGCTAATTTTCTAGAGTGGAGATGGAGACATGCCAGCTTTTGGTTCATCTCTTTGTCTGTGTGCATTCTCACCATTCTCACCATTCACGCTTCATTCTGATTGGTTGTCATGGAGAATGTGTACTTGGGGTGCTTTCAAAATGTTAACCCAGTTGGGTCAAGCAAAAGTAATTCTGGTTGCTTCCACATGTCACAAATCGGTAGCATTTTTGCCCAAAACCATCATCAGAATACTCGTCATCGTATCGATCGACTCTTGTTCATGTGACAGCAATAAACTACAACTGAGTATTATTTGGAGCACAATGCAGAAGTTTATTTATGAACTTGCTGTTAAGATACGTTGAAGCTTTAATCACGATTTTCTTAAGCTTAATTTGTGGGATTATAACACCGAAACGTAACACAAACTTGCTCACATGATTCGGTGAATTAACGCAAATACGTTAGTTGATTCGTTTGCAGTGTTAGCCTCCTGTCCCCCACTTGCCTTCACGAACCAATGTTGGTGATCGTTGGGCTGCGCATTTTAATGCTTGAGGTGTAATTTGAACACTATATGCACAGGCAACCGGCTAAGATTAAGCCAGATCAGGGGATTATGATGCGACATCTCACACAATCTACGTGATTAATACATGCAACAGGGTGATTCTTCATAACCAGAGTTACATATGTCAATTTTCAGAGGCACCCCTAGTTAACAAGAAAGATTTAGACCCAGCAAAGTACAAGAACTTGGGTGAGTGCTGGCTATGGAGATGAGGATAATAGTTTTAACCTAGCACACTAAATGGAAACCGAAAATTAAAAGGTAATGAACTGAGAGACAAATTGACTATTGTTTTGGTCATTACTTCATAGTTTTGGCAATTTATAGCAGGTCTAGATACGGCAGAGCAAAAATGGAAGTTACCTAATTTCTGACCCACCAGCAATCACTAAATTTTACCTGGATGCCAATTCCGGTTGAGTGACATCGGTTGAGAAGAGTAAGTTGATTGCAGATATTTTGCTCTGATATGACGTAGTGAAGTATAATTCTTGCTTAGCCCATTTCGATGCCAATCTGGAAATCAGTGGAGATAGTAACGAACATAGGCTGAGTTCCTATGCAAACCCTCTTGTTGGACCCACTTTTCCCCCCCAAAATTTATTTTCAACAAACGTGTAATGTATTCCTGAAATTCTTAGGAGACAATCATTTTTGTTATAATTTCGCCAACTCCCAGCATCAGTCACATACACACTTCAACCTGCACCTACCATACAAATGTTCAAGTATTACGCAAATCACTAAGATTTTATTTTGATTACGTAAGTAGTTGTCACTTACTTTAATGAAAGTACAGTGAAGGCTAAAAACAGGTTACTTGATCTTTAATCAATGTTTTTGGGGAACTTTTCCTGCAAATTGAGCCTCTGCGCAGTTTCACTCATTTCATATTCAGCGTGATTAAGACAGTAGTTCACAAACCAGATGCCTCCCTCCACGACATATGGGTCCTTACGCAATGCATACCTTGCATACCTATCTGTACATTACAAGACTCCTGGAAATCCGAAAGTTAGCTATGTCATTCTTGTGGCCCGAAACCCAGGAGGAAGGAAATTTTGCTACATTTCAAAATTAACGAAATGGCTTACGATTGCTCAAGGGCTACTGCTGGGGAAAAAAAACTTGTTTAATAAATATTCAGAAAAATGAGACCTTTGCAAGAATCCTTTAAATTTCTGACGTTTACACGTAACTGAAGCCAGAAGCATACATCCGCTGGAAGGAGGAGTGTTGAACTGCATTATGGGTCTGACCCACCTCTTCACTCAGGTCTGAATCGGTATATGTCAGGAACACACTGGACAAATTTCTGTACTAAAAAATGCATCGAATTAGTCTGATAAGACAGCTTAGTTAGCAATTCAGTTGGTGTGTAAACCTAAGGAGGCTCTGATGCAGATACGCTGAAGTTAAAAAACATTACGGTAAAAACCAGCAGTATTTATTTTGTTTACCATCAAGAGTCTCTTTCGACTGTTTAATTCACACGTTTTCGGTAAGGATATCATTTGTTTTTGTACGCAACACAGGCCTCCTGGTTGTCACATTCGTCTGACGAAGGCCGTGGGCCTGAGCACATTCAACATCACCTGCTGCTGTTTTCTGATGATTTAATCGCATATAATGGTATTTCTTCAAACCGATACATTTCTTGATATGTGTGTCCTTTATATCATTTGCTATGCATGTCCTTTATACCATTAAGATAAGTTGATGCAGTGCCTACTCTTTATTGTGTAGTTAGTTCATCTAGTCGGCACTGAAGAAACTAAAAGTTTTAGTGAGTGACACAACATGTCGGTACCAGGGACAGGTTCAATTTCATTCTCTTTCTCTCCAGAGATGGAGGAAGGTAGCGGGAGTCACTGGTTGGAGATAGCTGCCCTGTGGCACGCAGTAGACAGGTTGTCAGGGGTTAAATGATTGGATGATGTGAATGGGCTGAAAAGAGTCTTGGGAATCCCAATACCTTATTGGAGGTTTTGAGGCGACAATAACTGTACAGGCTTACAAGCAGAACACCTGAAAAAAATGGAAGCTATGCTATTTTTTTACATCTCTGCAGAAAATGGTGACGTACATGAGGGGGTGAAAGATGGCAGTTGTGTTAAAATGGGGGGGGGGGGGGGGGGTAATATGGGGACGAATGACGACAAATGTGTGAAACATGGTGGTGAGTGGTCGCAGGTCTGTAAAAAATGGAGTAGAATATGGGGCAAAAGATGCCAGGCATGTGAAAAATAGTGGTGAAAAACAAGGGGTATGAGATCACAGGTCTGCTAAAAGTGGGGTAAAAGTATATAGGAAAAGATGGCATACTTGTGATAAATGGGGACAAAAAAATGAGGTTACGGAAGATCGCAGGCCTGTTAGAAATGGGGTTGAATGGGGGGGGGGGGGGGGCACGGCGCGAAAAACTAGAAGGGCTGTGGAAAAATAGGGATGGTGCAAAATATTGGGTGCGAGACAGCAGGTGTGTTAAAAATGGGGAGAAAATAAAGGGGAGAAGATAGCAAATCTGTGAAAAATGGGACCAAAAGACAGGATGAGAAATGATGGCAGGTATGTGAAAAAATTTTTCGGAAGAATAAAAGATTCAGAAAAAATGATAACGAAAAAATATAGAGCAGATAGCAGGCTTGTAGAAAATACGGGGAGAGGATATCTGCTCTCTGAAAAAAGTGGATTAAAAGTATGGTGATGGAAAAGGGCAGATATGTCAAATTGGATGCGAAAGATCACAGCTTTGTAAAAAAATGGGATAGAATATGAGGTGAAAGGTGGGGGGGGGGGTCTGTGAAAATGATGACAAAAAAAATGAGAAGTGAGATCGCAGGTCTGTTTAACGGGGAGAAAATAAGGGGAGAAGATGACAGGTCTGTGAAAAATGATGATGAAAAATATGAGAAGTGAAATCGCAGATCTGTTAAAATGGGGAGAAAACAAGGGGAGAAGATGACAGGTCTGTGAAAAATGGGTGATAGAAAATGGCAGATATGTCAAATTGGCTGTGAAAGGTCACAGGTCTGTAAAAAATGGGACAGATATGAGATGAAAGTGAAGTCTGTGAAAAATGATGATGAAAAATATGAGAAGTGAAATCGCAGGTCTGTTAAAATGGGGAGAAAATAAGGGGAGAAGATGACAGGTCTGAAAAATGGGGACGACAAATGTGAAAAAGAAGGTAGGTGTGTGAAAAAAACGAGGGAAAAACCGCAGGTCTGGGGAAAATAGTAACGAAAAACATGGGGGCATTTAGCAGGTCTGCAGATAATACAGGGGAGAAAATGGCAGAGTTGTGAAAAAAGTAGATGAACACGGTGATGGAAGATGGCAGGCATATAAAAAATACTGGTAAAAATTCACAGGTCTTTAAAAAAAATGGGACAGAATAGAAGGCAAAAGATTGGGTCTGTCAAGAATGATGGTGGGAAATATTTATAAGGAGTGAGGTCGCAGGCCTGTTAAATGGGGAGAAAATAAGGGGGAAAAGATCCCTCGGGGACAAAAAATATGGTGACATATGGGGAGAAGATAGCAGATCTGAAAAAATGGAGACGGAAAAAACGGCAACTAAAGAGATTAGGTGAGTAAAAAACGTTAGAGAAAGGCTGCAAGAATGGTGGCAAACATTGCTGGGGGGGGGGGGCATATGTTAAAAATGAGGAGGAAATATGGGGAGAAGATGGCACACCGCGGTGACAAAAGATGGCAGATGAGTGAAAAATGGGGGACAGAGGTCCGTTAGTCTGGGAAAAATGGTGGCAAAAAATGTGGGGGTGGGGAGGGAATAGACGTCAAAAATGGGGAGAAAATATGGGGAGTAGATGGAAAATCTGTAAAAAAAAATCAGTGAAAAAATATGGGGGTGGACTGAAGGCCTGTTAAAAATGGATGAATATGTGAGGGAGAAAAAGGAATTGTGAAAAATAGTGATGAAAGATGACAGGAATTTGAAAAATGGGGTTGAACGACCATGGGTCGGGGAAGATGGTGGCAAAAAAGGTGAAGGTAGATTGCAGCCATGTTACAAATGGGAAGAAGATGATAGATCTGCGAAAAATGGGGATGTAAATGGTAACAAAAGATGACGGGTGTACGTAAAATGGAGGAGAAAGAACACAGGTCTTACAAAAATGGTGGCGAGAAATGTGGTGGTGAATTGCAGGCCTGAAAAAAATGGGGAGTAAAATGTGGTGGATAATATGACAGATCTGTGAAGAACGGTGATGAAAAATATGATGCCATTGGCGATAGACAGAAATGGGGGAGGAAGACCGGATGTCTTGGTAAGTGATGGCAAAAATGTGGTAGTGTCTTGATTGCCTGTTAAAAATGCGGAGAAAGTATGTGGCAGAAGATAACTGAACAGTGAAAAATGGGTGTGAAAGATCGCAGGTCTGAAAAACATTGGAAAAAATTATGGTGGCAAATAGTATAAGTCTGTTAAATTTGAAGAGAAAAATATTGTGAGAAAATGGCAGATTTGTGAAAAATGGTGAAATAAAATATGGTTATGAAAGATTGGTAAAACGGTAAAAAATCGTGAAGGGGCGAACTATCACAGGTGTGTTAAAAATTGAGAAAGAGGCAATGAAAAATAATGGGATGAAAAATGGCGAAATGGTGAAAGATTTCGACAGGAAAGATCACAGGACTGAAAAAAAACGGGGGTGAAGATGGTAGAAAAGATTTACGGGGTGAAAAATATTGAATATTGATACGAATGATGGCAGATCTAGCCTACACGAAAAATTGGTGAAAATGGCAGTTCTGCAGAAAATAGGTCGAAATGGTGGAAGCCGGGCTGTAGAAAATGGGCCGAAAAATAACAGGTCTGCAGAAAATGGGAGGTGGGAGGGTGGGGACAGACTGTTTACGAAGAATCGTCGGTCTGGAAAACTGGTGGAGAATTAAGCGGTTGAAAATGGCTGATACTATAAAAAGGACGGAAGGTGCCACTTGAGCTCAAAATTTGCCGCAAAATGAAACTGCTAAAAGGCCTCCAGTGAAATTCTGTAAAAGTCAAAATATTGCCACTAATCCTTTTAAATCAAGTTTGCAACAAAATGAACCAGCTATAATGCCTCAAAAAGTCTCGAAAAGTGACAAATATTGACTCTGACCTTTTTAAATCCAATTTGCAACAAAATGAACCTGCTATAAACCCTCAGAAATCCCGTAAACGTCAAAAATATTGCCATTTGCCACTAACCCTTTTAAATCAAATTTGCAACAAAATCCACCTGCTACAATGCCTCAGAAATTCCCTGAAAGTCTAAAATATTGCCACTAACCCCTTTCAGATCAAATCTGCAAGAAAATGCAACCTGCTATAACCTCAGTAATTCCCGAAAGTCTAAAATATTGCCTCTAACCCCTTTCA